>JAPMOR010089750.1:507178-567397 GCA_026543865.1 Argiope aurantia | reverse complement strand
GCCTAATTTCAGGGGATTTTCGGGTCACGAAGGAATCATTATTAGACGTAATTGTCTGAATTTCCTTAACAGAAAAAATCCCTTTTTTTGAATCCCTGCCTGAGGGTGACCCTTGAAAAAGTCTTCAGGCCGGATTCTTTTTTATATTTTTTTATTTGGCTTATTTGTTTTTCCTTTTAACTTGATTTTTATACTTTTGTATCAGTTCATCTGTGTTTTAGAAGTAGCTGCATTTGCGCTCTCTAAATACTATGAAGTTTTTACCTGTTCCATTTTTGGTTTTAGTTTGAATAGGGAATAATTTTTGTTGCGATTTCGAAACTTTCGCTTTCGTTTTCCTTTTAGTCTCGTTTTTTAACTATTTCTTACTTTAGATTGGTTATATATATATATATATATATATATATATATAATTTTTAAAATTTTGCTTGAAAGCAAATGATATATAATATGAATCATTTGCTTTGAAGCAGAATTTTAAAAATTAAAAAAAGTCCCTTCTTTTCTTTTGAGTGTTAAATTTAAGTGGAAACAAAAAATTTATTAGAAAACATATGAATAAATGTGAGATATCTGCTCTGAAGCAGAATATTGAAAATAGGGGGGGAGGAGAACCATTTCTTCTACTTTGGTAATTATTTATAACTGGAATCAAAATCTTTGCTTATCCAAATCTGTAAAGTTTATTCATTTTATTTATTTTTATACTTTATTTCTTTAAAGAAATTCATTAGAAAATATTGGATATTACATTGCTGTTACTTTAATAAATTTTAGGAAGAAGAAGCTCTTTTAAATGAAATGGACATTACTGGGCAAGCCTTTGAAGACATGCAAGAACAAAATCTTCGTCTTATTCAACAATTACGTGAAAAAGATGATGCTAATTTTAAACTTATGTCAGAGGTAATTCTTTCTTCTACAAATTGAGAAGTGCATAATTATTTAGCACTTGTGCAAGAAACAAGTATGTCATTGAAATTTGAGTATTAAAAAAGTTTACAAAATGTATAATTGTTTCTGAGTTTACGTCATAGTAGACTAAGAATATTCATTTCATTTGTTTATAATTTAAAAATTATGTCAAAACATGTCCAGATTAAAGTTTTTAAATCTTAATTATCAGAGAAATAGGTACATTTATTAAGTGTGATTTTTATGTTATGATCAAATTTCTTTTCAATGATATTAATAGACAATGTAATCTATATAATTGCTATTTATAGAATCTTTCAGTGAAGTTTCAAATGATTTTTCTCTCAATTGATTAATGCTTTAGGAGTTTTATTAATATTGTATGTTTTATATGAACAATGAACAAAAAGCACATGCTCAGTTTTTATGACAGTGGAGTGAAATTAAGTTCCTTAGTAAGAAGTTCATGCAGAATATATAAAAAATGTGAAATTTATATCTTGAAAATATTCTAGTTAATCATATCAAATTCCTGTTGTTAGTTTTATATTGGAGAATTTCTATTGTAATTGTATTATCTAAATACAAAATTATGTTTATAAAATTTTTAAAAAATTGAGATTTCCAGTAATTGGTTTTTGGTCTAAAATAATATTACAGATGGTATGATTTTTTTTAATTGAGCATTGAATGATCAAATCATCAGTATTGAATTATATATGAATAGTTTCTTGTTAGTGAAACTGTTTTATGACTAGATAAATATTTGTGTGATTATAAATTTATATTGTTAAATCAGGTTTAAATAACACGGTAATTTCAGTGTGTATTACAAGCACACATACATAAGTTAATGCTATTGAAAGTTAATTAAAATTCAATTTACTTTGCAGAAAGGGTTAATAAATTGTTGGTTAGTATTTTTTTTATAAACAGAATTTATTATTATTACTTCATTTTGATTTATCTTTTCCTCCCTACAGAGGATCAAGTCTAACCAAATTCACAAGTTGTTACGTGAGGAAAAGAGTATGCTAACAGAACAGGTTATGACATTCAAGAGTCAAGTTGATGCACAAAACTTGGTTGTTCGAAAGCTAGAGGAGAAAGAAAGGTTATTACAAACTAATGTTGCTACTGTTGAGAAAGAGCTAAGGTTTGTCAATAAATTTAGTTTAAATTGTTACATCTCTGAAATGATTTATTCATGGTTTTTAAATTCTTCTTTAATAAAATGCATTTCAGATTTTTAATGCTTTTATAAACATAATTTTTTTATTGCCTGGCAAACCATATTTCCTTTAATCCCTGGAAATAAAGAATAGTGTAGTTTATTCAAAATTTTTACATTAAGAATAGTTATAAAACTTTCTTGTTAGCAATATTTGTAATAAAATCGGCTAATTTTAGAAATAAGTCGTTGTAATTTAAATTTCTGTATCGTTTATATTTATAATTTTCTTAAAACACAAGATTTATTTATGCAATTTTTGTAATAATTTTAAAAACTCCTTTTGTTTCTCCAGTTTAAGGCAACAGTCATCTGAAATGCAGAAACGAAAGTCCATCGAAAGTGCCCAGTCATCGGCTGATTTAAGATTGCATTTAGAAAAGTACTTATCGCATCTCAAGGAAGTTCAGAATACTGTTGCTGAAAAAACAAGTGCTTTACAACAAGAGGCATTCAAGACCAAGAGACTACAGGTTATTATTATTATTATTATTTATTGTATTTTATTTATTTATTTTTGTATTTACTAAAGTCTTAATACATAAATTTTAGTTGAAAGGTACAGTAATTAGTAAAATTTAGCATGTAGTTTATCATCATAAATTAATAATGACAAATTTAGAGATTTATTTTTTCTACTTGGTTGACTTTAATGTAGTATAAAGAATAGGTATAATTGGAACTAGTGCATATATAAGTGACATTAAGTATATTGGTTATTCCAATTATATTAATAATCTGAAATGATACATTCAGAGAATTTTTTTAACAGTACATAATTAAGAGGAAAAATCAACATCAACTTGTATCCTTAATATATTTCACAATGATTGATTTCTCATTATCTCTCTGTGACGATGAGCATTATCTAAAGTACACAAAAAATAAAAGTCAAAGATGAATGCAGTAAAATTAAAGAATGGAGTTATGTTGAGCAGAATAATGATTTTTAATAATATACTGACTAATTTACAAGTTTTTTAAATGCAGAGAGATAATTTATTAGTTTTATCTTATACAGATACATTGAATTCGCCAAATAGAAATGATCAGATATAAATATTTAACAATTTCATTTAGTTTAAATATAAATTTATCCCATATATGCACTGCTTAGCAATTCTAAGAATTATTAGTGTTTTTTTTAATCATCATTAAAGTAAGTCACTATTAATCTATAAAAATAGCTTTGCAAATTACCCAGTTCAAATTATTTTACATCTTTAATTCGTAATAGCCTTATTTCTCATTTAAAATCTGATCAGCATTGTGCAAGAATTTGAATAATCCTTTCTTGATTTAATTTGTAAGCAAATTATTTGAAATAGAATTGAAGTATTGAAATAATTCTACAATTAAATGCGCATAAATTTGTATTTGCTCTGTAAAAAACTATATCTTTTTCTTACAGGAAGATATCATCAGCTTAAGGAGGGAAGTTGAAAGAGGAAAGAAGTTTGAGCTTGCTTCTACAGCTGATGAGGTTTTGATGGAGGAAATCAGAGAGTATAAGGTAAACAAAAATTTTAATGCTCCCTTCTAATGTAATTAATAATTAAAATTTTGTCATATAAGCATAATGTACCAGCAAAAGATCATAATTTTTCTCCTCTCAATTTTTTTTCTATTAAATTGTTAAACAATGCAGAAATTTTTAAATTTCTGAATTTGAAATCTAAATCAGTTTATTACATGACTGATTGGATGAATTAGTTGTAGAAATATAGACTATGATTAGTTGTAGACTATGAAAAAGTCTTCTACTTTTTTTTTCAATTTTATAAAGGAATATAAGTTAATTTCCCTTTTTTAATCATTTAATTATTATATTAAAATTGTTGAATGCATTAAAATCGTGTTTTTTAAGTAAAGTAAATTATAGTAAGTAAATTATATTTTTTTATATCTTTCTTATATTTTAAGTGAATCTAAAATTGCGTAACTTTACTTATATAAAGTGTGTGTGTGTGACCGTTTGACCTGCAGCTACCTACCAAATTTGGCACATATATACCTTGGAGGTCGTAAATATGCACCTGGGGTCCCTTTTTTTGAATTTTTAATTAGAATTTTAATTATTAATCAAAAACTAACTTTCCTGCTAAAAAAGATCTTCATTTTCCCCACATTAAACATTGTTAATTAATCGATCTTTCGGATTCATTTTGAAGTACTTTTGAATTAAAATAAAACAGAATAAAGGAAGTTAAAAATTTCTAATCCACATAGCGTTACCGTAACTGGTGTTGAGAATTCACGTATCCTGATTGTTGACAACTATTATTAAAGGATATGGACTTGATTTAAATTATTTTTAGGTTAATTGTATGCTTTTGTAATTAAATTGTATTTATGTCAGTTATATATTTTTTTGTATATGCTTATAGTTTTAAGTACATCGTTTTTTAAGTAGTTTATTTTTTAAACCTATTTTCGACCAATTATTTTAAACAATTCTGTTTATTTTCTTAGTGTTTGATGCATTTAAAATTAAACATTGTTAATTAATAGACCTGCTCATGATGAATCTGAAAAAATTTTGTTGACAAATTTTTGAGATATTACATAAATTAAGAAAGATATTCTTTAGTGCCCATAAGTTTTAAATGCTCAGTGACTCTGTTTTCAGTAATCACATTACAAAAAAATGCTTTGTTCCAGTAAAAAATATTATATTAATTGCAGATTAATCATTTCTACTTTGATTTAAAGCATAAATTCTACGGGAGCTAACAGAAAATTAGCCAAATACAGATTATGTTATGACTGAAGGCCTTTATTATATTATGATTGAATTATATTACAATCAAAATTTGAGGTTTTAAAATATTTTGACAAAGAAGCTATTAAAATAGGAATTGCATAAAATATTTAATTATAAAAATTTTAACAAACATTAAGATTGGCAAACCGGCTGGTCGCCAAAGGCGGCTATTAATTAAATAAAGCTAAAGATATTAGTTAATAAAGTAAATAAGTTATGCTAATTTTACAATTTGATCTGTAATTATTAAATGCTCAGTACGATTATTACAAAGTTTTATTATTATGCAAGTTTTAAATGGTTTTGTTTTATTTCATAAATGTAAAGCTTAATACTCATCATCAAAATACATAATTTTGCAATAATCTGAATTTGAAACTAAAGCTTTTTTTTTAAATATTATAATTGTTAAAAAAAACCTGCTGTCTTTATGACTTTTACTTTTTTAGACTAAAATTAAAATGATATATTTATGTACATTAAATTGGAGAGCTCCGCTCATAATTTATCACAAATATTTCAAATTACACTGAAAATCAATATTTCATTATTGATAAAATTTGTTACTATGTTATAGTTCCATTTATGTTTGATTAAATCTCTTTTGCATATGTTTTTTAAAAATTTATTTCAGTTTTCATTCAAATTTTAACAATTTTCGTGTCAATTTTAATTTTGAAAATTCTTTCATTATGCATAAACACTTTCTGTAATAAAAAAAATATATAATATGAAAATCTAAGTTATACATTATTTTTTTGCAATCTGATCTTCTTAGCCAACTGGGATTTCAAATAAAAATGTTAATTTAAATAAAAAGAGAAATGGGCTCCGATTAAATATCTGATAGGCGTAGGACCATCTGAAATAAAGTGGGAAAATGATTTGAAACTATTAGTGGAATAAAATTCACTAAAAGCTATGTAAAATGAGTTTGAAACTACTTGCTACATTCATTATTTTAATTTTAAACATACGGCCTAATTTACCAATAATATGTGGCATTTGTAATATGTATATATATATATTAATGAGTTAATAATATATAGCATTTATGATATGTATATTAATGAGTTAATTTTAAAATATTTTAGGAGCAACTGACATGTCCATCATGCAAAGTGAAGAGAAAAGATGCTGTTTTGACAAAATGTTTCCATGTATTTTGTTTTGATTGTTTAAAAACTCGTTATGAAACAAGACAAAGAAAATGTCCGAAATGTAATGCTAATTTTGGTGCTAATGACTTCCATCGTTTGTATTTGGCATAAAATATATTGGGCACTGAATTTCATGTAGCATTACTGCGTAAGCAATTTTCTTTTCTTTTCAATGTTTTCAAAGAGGCTGTAATATTTGTCATCTGGTCTAGATTTAATTCCATTTCAAGTTTTTTTTAATGGAATTGTTGATCGAGGTTGATTCTGTTTAAAGAATTTTTCTCGATATTTTTGTGTTCTTATTATCCATTGCATTGTATTTATTTGTTGTTGTATATTTCATGTCTCATTGTTTTTTATACAGACTGAACAACTTGCATGTTGTTGAAATCATATACAAAAAAAAAAAAGTTATACACATATTTTCAGCCATGCATTCTTTAGGAATTTGAATGTGGAAACACTCTGAATTTTTTTCCCAGACAAAAATATATATGTATGTATATTCTAATCATCTACAAACCCCCAAATGTTCCAATCATAGAAATTTTGAAAATGGTTCTGTATTTATCAGTTTCAAATAAAAAAAATATAATCATTTTAATTGTGACTTATTTTAAATAATCATTTACAAGATCTAACTTCATAAATGTATGTATTATTTGAAACTTTGTTATTTTTTTTCTTCTTTGTTATGACTGAGTACTGTACTTGAAAATGACTGAGTAAATGTACTTGCAATATAATGTATCCCACTATAGTTTATTTCATTTAATATTATTTGTGCACAGTATTGATTTTTTTTTTCTTCCGATTGTAAAGTTTGAATTTACTAATGAAAACTTGCAAATCATCCTTTAGTTAATTCTTTGATTTTTTTTTTAATAAGCCATCAATATCTATAATTTTACTTCGTTTTACAAAGATATAAAAAAAAGCAATATTTATTTCTTCAAAAGAATTATTTAAATTTTTTTAATGTCTAATGTAAAAAACGGGTAATTGCTTTGCTATTATAAAGTTTATAAGAATATTGCTCTGATTTCTGATCTTATTTAGTATATAAACTACTGTTATTCAGTATTATTTGCAGTTCAAAATTCTTCCTTTAAAAAAATTTAAATTGCTGCATTGTCAATAAGATGCTTAAATTCATTCTTTTACTGAAAGAAAAATCAAAATTCTTGGATTTCTTTTTTTCTGGTAATTTTATAAATTTCTCGCTTTTCATTTTCTGTGAACTTCAATTTGTAGATTATTTATATTTTTTTCAAGTATCATTCCAATTGATAAATTTTTAAAATACAATCTTTTCTTTTAGTCTTATTTTACAGAAGTATCTATATTGTTATATATGAATAAAATTTGCATTATTTTTAGAAAGCAAATATTTTTGTCTTTTTTAAAACTCTTATGTGTTTACATGTATGAAATACAAGCATGTAATATTTATAAAAAAATCTTTAATCAACTAAAAACATACAAATTATTATAGTTCACACACATATAAATAAAATAAACTAATTTAAATAGTTTCTAAAATTTATTATCAAGTTAAAATTCAGTCAAAATATGTTCTAGATTAATTTTACTGGATTCAAGAATGATTGAGAATTACAAAAGCATTGTTTGGGATATAAAAAATTCTAAACAGAATATTTCTAAAAAGCTGCATTGAAAACTGGAAATAATTATATTATTTAATGAATAAAATTTCTAGTAGTAATTTTTTTTACCATTAAAAGCAATTACTTAATTTTAATTAAAATCAATCTTTTAACCATTTAATACAAAAAATAAAAATGTTTATGAATCATTAGCAGTAACTTGCAAATTACAATTTGGTATTTTTGAATTATGCTTGAGTAAAATTTTAATTAAAACTGATTTCATATTTTATTAAGAAATTAATGTTAATATTATTGATACATATAGTACAAATTATTTTTTTCTTAATTTATAAAACCAAAATTCAGTAATTATTAAACATGTTGTTTTTTATAATACATTAAGAAAGTCACCAGTATTAACCAGTATAAATATGACATTTTTAGAATGGCACTCGTATTTGCCATACTAGGTTTGGCTGCAGGTGCATTTGTTGTTGTTGTAGTTGTTTGTGGAATTTCCATACTTTTGCTAGGGCACTTAAACCAAAACCCTCCAATGTCTGATGGACCTTTGCTTTGGATCCTCATTTTGATGTCGATGAATTTCCAGAATTTTGTTCCTTTAAAGAAATAGGTATTTCCTGCAAGAAAATGGAATGTTAAATTATCAGCATTTAAGGAATTTTTATTTTTAAATTTATATGACAAGATAAGCAAAGTTGCTATACAAATGTATTGAAAACTTAAATTGCCTTCTATTGCTGCAATTTACTGCCAGAAACTTATAAAAACCTATGTTGCAGACAATTTTGATACAGCAATCTTGGATATTCTGCTTAAAGGACACAATTCAACACTAAAATGCTTTTGTGCAATTTTTATTTATATTAGGGGGCCTAAACAAATAGTATGACTTAATAAATAGTAGCTATATGTATTCAAAAGTTTGTCAGTTTAATTTACAAAAATAATAATAATAATGTTTATGCTTATTTTGTGTTCAAATCATTCTCTTTTTAAAAAATTTTGATTTAAATTTTTTAACAACAATTTTGGATTATCAACAGTTTACTGTAGTTACGTTGTAGAAAGAATTAAATTATGAAAAATTATTTATGTAGTTCATAAAGTAAAACTTGTGCAAAAAAAGGAATTATATTTGTTTCAATTTCAATGAAATTAATAGTTAATAATTAATTTAAGAATTTTCCTGATATTATAGTATAAAAATCAAGTTTTATTTATAGAACAAATGGTATAATAATTTAGGAAAATAAGGTTCACATATTTTAAAGGATTAAAAAGAAATCTGAACAGTTAAATATTAAACAGGAAATTTTAAAGATAAAAACATTTTTTAAAAAAGTATTTAATATTAAATAATTTTGTAGTTCATACTATTTTTAGTTTTTTGATTGGCAAGACTATGTGAAATGTTTTTCTGTCAGCATTCATTTATTTATGTACTCATATGTTACTGATTTGTAATTAATTAGAAACATTCTTCATATACTGCTAAAACAAAATGCATGTTTGGAAACAGGCTTTTACAAATTTTTCAATTTTTTTAAACATCTACATCTTTTTTTTTACATCTAATTATTTATATTAATGAAATTGGTATAATGAATTTATTCCATTTTATATAATTCTGAAACTTATTAAAAAAGAAATGAACTGGATGCAATTTTAGGCAAGTCTTACCATTTAGAAATTAGGCTAAGTATTATATTTAAGTACAAATATTTTGTTAAAAAAAATATTTTTTTTGTAGAATTTACCTAACAAGAAATTTTGATAATTACAGTGAGCAAGCAAATATTGCCCTTAATTTTTTTATATTATGAATTCATATTTTTTATTACATCCACATACAAAGAATATGTCATATATGTCCCAAAACTTCTGGACATTCTGAATTTTATATTCTCTAAAGTCATTTGCAATATATGATTCCAGAATTAACCTTAAAAATTATCTGGTAGTTTTTTTTTATCTGTGTTAACTGATGTAATCAATACATCTTACCATCTGTCCATTGAAAGGCTGCATCTATACTAGGCGGCACACCTCTCCATGAATTGATGCTTCGTGGGTAATCCAGTTCCACTCTCCCTTCATTTTCATCAAACTTCCAATATTCTTTGCCACTGAAAAAGTAAGTTTTTCCATTGTGACCCCAAACCATGGCAGCGTCAATGTGTTCAAGATCATCGGGCAATCCAAGATCTGTCAGTGGTCGAGGATAACCTAGCTCAAGTTGATTTGCAGAGAACAACCAGAATTTTTTCCCTGGAAATTTAACACAAGTTGGAAATAAGTTTTTTTTTGTTTGTTTTATTATCATTATTTCTATTATTTAAGTAGCATTTTCAGAGATCAATTTTATTTTCAAAAAATAAAAGGAGAGAAAATATTTGACCAATTTCACTGAAATAATATTAAACTAATAGCTAGTATGTATATTTAATTTGCACTAAATTATACTATTAATCAATTGTGTGCATGATATGCTTTGAAAATATATATGAACATTGAATTAATATTTAGTGTTTAAAACCAAGATAGCAAGACAAGGATTATCTTTTACATTTGCAGGATTTTGCATCAATAAATTTAAGAATATTTTGAGCCATAGTCAAATTTAATATCCACAATTTCTTCAGAAGTATATATTAATTTAAACTCTGTTTGATGATGAAGTTAAATTTGACATTCCAACTGTATCAAATAAGCGAGTATTAAAACATAATATCATATCTGTATTTTAGGTAGGAGAAATTTAGAAATGTTTGTGTAGCTTTTAGACAATATCACAGTAAATTATATTATACTTACCAGTAAAGAAAACTATTTTTGTATCTATGGGTCGCTCATAGACTGCATCTACTTTTTCAATATCAATTGGTAATGTATGCCAGAATCGTTCAATAAGTACTGGATAACCAGCTTTTACTGTTCGGTTCATATCCATGCGCCAAAAATGCTGAAATCAGAGATAATTCATTTATAAAATTTTCTTTCACTAGCATCATAGTTTTTGTGATACAATAAACGATTGTAGAATCCAATCTTGAAAAAAAAATTAATTGTTTAAAAATAAAGTTTTGAATGTAGTATAAAAATTCAATCTTCAGATTATTGCTTCAATAGGCCTTAGTGATTATCTAAAAATTATTAAATTATTTGATTCATTTTAAAAGTCAGATTTTCCATTAATAAAAGGTGCTTTTCATATTTCAGGGTGATTTGGTCTACATATGTTCCTCACACCTTTATTAATTTTTTGCATAACAAGTCTAATTGTTAATATTGTAATTTATTGGTGATAATTTGAATTTCCTTCAATCTAAGCAGTTTTATTTGAAATAAATTCTAAGATTTTCCAAAATTTTGAATATTGTCTAGTTTCCCTTTTTAAATTACCCTAATATATACCAATACTTTTTTTAAAAACTTATATAGTTTATCTATATACTTAATAAATCTTGTAAATAAGTAAAATATATAGAGTAACATAGATAATATTAAGTAAGCAAATTTTGAAATGCGCTTTTTATTTCAAACTATTGCTCAGTTCAATCAAATTAACAGTTCATTTTTGATCGAAAAATTTTTAATAATGTAACAACTATAATATAATCATATTCATATGATTGTTGCTGAAATTGCTTCTTATTTGGAAGATGTCTTGCATAGACATCTTTAAATTATGAAAACTTTTTTTTGAGAACAATGTATTAAAATAATAGCTTAATTTTTTATAATAAAGTAAAAAGTTCATTTTTTTCAGCAGCTTTTAAAAGTTTTTCTTAAACCCGACTAGGAATTCGAGCAAAATGATTTCTAAAACGAGACAGAAAGCAGAAAAAGAGGACTATGGGAAAACATTCAAAGTTTATACATATATTCAAAAGAGGATTCTATTGAAATATAGCTGAACAGATATCTGTTGCAGAACTGTGCATTTCATGTGATATTGCTGCTCAGTGTTGTGCAGTTAAAATAACAGAAATTAAGGCTCTAAGAAGTGTGGAAAAACAAAATGCCCATAAAACTCAGAAATGAATATGATTTTATAAATTGAATTTAAGTGTTGAGAAAATAAATGTTTTTAGGAATGTGAATAATTTGAATGTATGACAAATATATAAAGCTCTATACCAACTTAAAAAAAAAATTATAGAATTATTATCACTCCCATTTTTTCTTTTTAAATATATATACCTCTACTAAACCAAATCAAAACAGTGTTTTAAAAGCAATGTCAGAATCACTTTGCAACTTTTTATATTTCTTTTATATATCATTCAACACATTTCAGAAGGAAAAAAGAAATACTTACTCTTCCTTTAAATATAAAGGCCTCCCTTCTTATGACAGATATAGCATCTATAGATGTATTGCACATATCAGGCACTTGAGGTTGAACAGGGGGAATTTTCGTCGTTTTGTGAGGTTTGGGAGTAGTCTGCCTACTAGTAAAATATTTACCCCTTTTCGTTGAGGTAGTTTGGGAAGTAGTACTGGGTATAATCGGTGGCATGGTTGGTTGGCTGTTTGGATCTTTGTAGCCTATTATAAAAGGAAATTTGAAAGCAATTCAAATAAAAATGTTATGTGATAAAAAATTCTAATGTTTTATCCAATATATAAAGCTGAATATATTCAATATACAAAAAATCATGCTTCGTTTTTATCCTTACTAATAATAACGGAGAATATGTGTTCGTTGGGTGGGGATATGAGTGAGTTGGTGTGTGTTTATGTTACAGCACAAACCATTTGGCTTAGAGCTACCAAATTTGATACAAATATATTTTAGAAGGTGAAAGAATGAACTTGGGAGAGATTTTAGAAAATTTTATTTAGAATTTAATTAATTAAAAACTAGGTGGGATTTCAGCATTTTTGTGCCAAATACACAAAAATATTATAGTACAAAATTAATTTTTAAACCATTTTAAAATTTAAATAGTACCAGCGAGAGTTGTCTCTACAAAACTTTCTCGTATTCTCTCTAATAAAGGTGCTATCCCACAAAATTTATTTCCATGGCATTGGCGTACAAGTCAAGAAATATCAACTTTTGACGTGAATTTTAGCATTTTTACCGAAGGTATTGTATGATCTTTGGCGATTAATCGCTATTATGAGATCAAAAATATCCGAAAATCGAATTTGGATATTAGAAACATTCTTCCTAAACGACATCCTATGACTACAAATGTAGTCACGAAATTACATATGAAATTTGATATATTTAAGTTACTGCCTTTTTGAGTTATCACGTTTACATATTTCTGAAAGTACAGACCGACAGACAATGAATCCTTATTTGAATTTGAAAGGTGATTACACTATAAATATTAAATTTGTGTATCGAATTTTATCTATGTAACTCTATGTAAACTATGTAACTATGTTTTCAACGATCGTGCTAATAATATATATTCGGACAGACAGACGTTCTCTGAATGGATTATACTCAAAATATGTAGAATTGATGTAAAGAACGTATGCCAAATTTCATCTATCTAGCTCAAAATGTTTTTAAGTTATCTTTGTTACAAACGGACATTTTCCAATACTGTGTTTTTCGCACTCAGGAAGGTATAAAATGTTGAGATTCGTCAAAATTTTGAGTTTGAATTTTTTGATGATTATAATACTTTATACTTCCTATTCGAGAAAACATAATTTGACATTTTAATAATACCAATTTATCTGTCCCCCAGAATTTTCCTAAATTCTGCCATAATTTTTTAAAAATGTTTTTTTGTCATAATTTTAATCAATAGAATGAAATATCGCAATAAAATTTAATTCATATTGATATTGCAAAATATTTTGTTGAAAAAATCAGGAATATCAAGTTATGCATAAGACATTCAAATGAAATGAAACATAAGCAATATTTCCGGCGAGCAGGTTGATATATTCTGTAATTTGTTTTAATATACTTAAGTTTCATTTATGATTTTTCTTGAATTATTTTTAAATATTATTTTGGAGTTGTAAATGATGTTTTTTCATTTTTTAATTATTTGGTGCGAAAATATATTTACTTTCAGATTTTGAGTTTGATTTCCTAATTTTTATTTTAAATTAGTCCATATCATTTTATTCTAAAATGTTCTCTTATTTCCTGATCTTAATCCCCACTTTTTAATTTAATCATTTCTAATAAGCGCTTTAAAAAGCTGCTAACGTTTAATATTCCTACTCTCCGAGCGAAGAGATAAAAATCCTTAACAACTACGCATTCTTTTCAAAGATACCTAAGATTTCTTTACTTCAGTCCACACGTGTCAAAGAAATCCCTAACAGAGTAAAATTACCCAGAGAAAACTTCTCTAATTTAGATCTTATGTCGCGTTGTAAACAGACGAGTCTCTTTATCATCATATCTTTTTCGAGTATAAAAAATGCCTCTCTTTTAAAATAAAGTGAAATTTATACCAAAAGTTTTATTCTTTTTGGCCACTCAAAATTATGTTTACAATATTATATGTATATTATTTCTTAAGCACTCTACCAATATGCATAAGATTTTTTATAATAATCTTCATTAATTAATCTATGACAATCGTTCTGAAATATTATTTAGAGAATAGAAACTTTTCTAGACGAATACATCTAGTATTTCTAGAATTTTGTATAACTAAATAAGCATCTCAATCAGTTTTTTTTTCTTCTTATGATTAATTTATAAAATCGAAAATCATCTTTTACACCATGATTTAAAAGTGTGCATTGCTACACTACATTATTATAGAAATTAATATTTTATTATTAGTATTTTTTAATATTAATCATTTATTTTTAATATATAATACTTTGTTGTAATTGTCAGTAAAAAAAATCAATCAAACTGGAACAGATTTCAAGGTAAAAAAAAAAAAAACTAAAGTGAACAGATTTTTTTGGACAAGGATGTTGGTGGGAAAGAGATGTGGGGGAGTGGGGAGGGAGAGAGACAAGGAAACAGTTAAACATAAAAATGTTCAGAAAAAGAAAGGAAGAAAAGATCCCAAAAGCAGAAATAAAATGTTTTTTTTTTTTCTTACTTTTACGAAGCCCCTCCTCCTTCTTTAAATTGATTCATCCACATTTGTCAAAATCAAGGAAACAAGTATTATGTACAGCAAACTTTTAAAAAGAATTAAACCTAGTTCATCTTCTAATTTTCGAAATATGATCTATTTATTAATAAATATGAACGACATAATCAGAGAGTTCATTCAAATGTGAGACACTTTTTTAATCGAAAATTGTTTTTTCTAAAGTACAAAAACACGAAAATTGAGACTGACTCGCCTAATTCAAGACGCCTTATCACTTTATGGCAAGAGACTGAAAAAAAAAATTCTCTTTTATTTAAAATAAATATAGATATTTTTTCAATACGAATTATTTATTTGAAAATTTTGCAGACGACTTTCGGGATTGTCCAGGCAATTCTAGGACATCTTAATCAACTAATGAGCTAATATGGCTTCTCATATCTTTAGCTTAAATCTTAAAAATTATGTTCTTTTTTTTATTAAAAATATTTTGAAGGGCAATATTTAACCTTCAACCTAATCTTTTGAAATTGAAAAGTTGTAGAGTATAATGACTACGATGTCATTGATAATGAAATGCTGTGATGTGTCAATGAACTTACCATAAAGATGTCTAATACCATCCGCGTCGTCTTTGGGCAAAGTGAAGTATTCTCCCATCACTTGATAATAAGGAAACATGAGAGACCCTGGTGTAGACGAGTGAGATAACCCTAAAGAATGACCAATCTCGTGGGCAGCCACGGCGAACAAATTAACACCTGAAAGCAATAAATCCTCACTGTTATTTCTGTGTAGATACAAGCAATGATATCAAATATAAAATCTAATAAGAATGTAGAGTTGTGTTCAATAATAATTAGAGCTTGTTTTATTGATATGAGTACAATTCGATTTTAACGGCGATCAAAAAGGCGCTAAGAAAATACTCTGCCACATTATAAAAATATATTCAAGTGCATTATTAATTATTATGAAAAATTTTGAACATGCGAATCACATGCTATATAGTTTAAAGATTGAAATCGCCAAATTGGCAAAATATTTTCTCGGCGCTTTTTGGTCGCCATTACAAGCATCAAAAGTTTACTGATTTGTATGTAGAGTCATTATTTTTAACTGTTATTAACAATTACCTTTTTAATTTCAATGCTAAAAAAAAGAAAGAAGAAGAGTAACTTCGACAAATGATGTATTAAAATAAATTAACTTTTTTAATTATATATGTTTGCTTCGTGATTAAAATTGTTTACAAATATGTACATATGCATGTGTATAGAATCAATATTTGAAATTGGATTCAAAGGGATTCCTGCGACTCAACGGAATAGTTTCTAATAAAAGGGCGACATTTATTTTTAGATCAATATGCTAGTAGTTGTTGAAAATTTTAAATTTAAGATTTTTGAATTAATGAAACAACACCATGTATTACACTATTTGTTTTCTAGTATCTGTAAAGTGCTTTTTGTATCATCTAATGGTTGGTGTTGATATGATTCATTATATCACATGTTAAATATTTTTTAAGTATCTGATTATTGAAAGTTTGATTTAGTCCGATAACAGACAATCTGTATTCAACTGCTTATTATTTTATGATTCGGTAATTCTGAATTGGTGCTTTTTTCTCCCACTTTAATGAATATTAAAAGCATAAGATAGTTCAAAATTCTTATTTTTATGTTTTTAAATTTATGCAGTTCTTAATAAGGTTTAAACAGCGTCTTTTTGTTACATTCCGACCAATAATGAATTAAATAATTCCTATTAAATTCCGTCCGTCTTTCTTTTTCTTTTTGTGTCAATTTTTATAAAAAATTAGTTAAAAATTTTTTTTAAAAAAAATTGCACAATATACAGAAAGCAACTCTACTGGGGTCACCATCTATTAAATATTTTGTTAGTTAGATCTAAAGTCAGCATCCCTGGTAAACTTTATATTTGAGTATATAGAATATATTTTTTTAATCTGTGTAAATTTGTTTGCTCTTTTATTGAAAAAAATACTAAGTTCAAATTTTGTTTCCATGGGTTACAGAAATCAACACCCTTAATAGTGATCTTTAATTAAATATTTTATTAATTTGAAGTATAGCAATATTAAAAATTACTTTTGTAGATATTATATTTAATAAAGCCTTGTTTCCACGATCCGTGCATGTCTGACGTATGGCGCATTTTGCCCTCTTTCATTGCATTTGTGGTTTCCGGCGCTCACTGATGTCTGTTCAGTTTGCGAGAAGCTTCCGACCGATGTCTACAGGCGAGAGTGATCCAACAATGGATTAGATGTCAGATTTACAATCATATCAGTAAATGCAACTTGCTATAGGGACGGGGCTTAAAACATATCTGGACTGTAAGAAGAAACGGGAGTGGGCGAAATTCAAATTGCCAAAACGCCCTAATAACAATTATTCAGACCCTGACTATCACGCCATGTTAAATGCTACAAAGTTAACCCACCTCGTAAAAAATTTACATGTCTTGGATTTCTCACTCCATTTTCCCATTAGAAAAAGGACAGTCAAAGCCTTACTGTTTCATGAAAGGCATTCTTTTTTAATGGTTGGAAAAAATAGAGAAGCAATGTACCCTCGTCTTCATCCTCAGGCTGCGAGGATAGCCACCTCTCGTCTGCATCGAAATGGGCATCTCCTCCAATTCCTTCTCCAGGGAAGAATGCATGGGCCAACACAGCGCCTTCACCATCGAAAGGATATCCGTCTCCATGTTGTCCTTTCAAGAAAGACACCAGTATGTCGGCCGATTGTCCTTGAACCTCCTCGAACGTGAGGGCAGAAGCGGCGCTCCACACTTGGAAAGCCTTGCGCAACTGGGAACGGACCATGCGGATGTCTGCCGCTGAGTCCCGACCCTTGACACTGAAACGCAAATAAACACCTCATTGTTAGTCATCGCCTGAATTGGATGAATTACTCTGTGGTCATATGAATGCACTTTCACACTATTTTTTTTACATATGATTCTTTCACGGATTTGTGATGTAGGAAAGTTTCAAAGATCGTTTTGTAAGATATATACTGCAAAAAAAGTTAGCAGCAATTACAACACTAAATTTTGGAAGGAATACAGATATCAACATCGCCGATTTGATCGCAGGGAAGATTTTAGAAATCTTTTTGTAGGTTTATATTCAGCAATAAAGTTAGCAGCTATTACAACATTAAATTTGGGGAGAAATACATATATCAACAGTGACGGTCTTGATCTAATTAGATTGTCCAGAGGAAGTTTCAGAAATCGTTTTGTACGACACATCCTAAAAAATTTTTAATAGCAATTACGATACTAAATTTTGGAGGAATTGCGGATATCAGTAGAGCCGGGTTTGCACCAACTGGACTGGTCAGATTTACTGTTCGTTTCAGTATTCCGAGAAGACTACTTTTCGACGATTCTATCTCATTAAGGGGAGAGACGCGGAAGAATGAGCGCATTTCCGGAATTCATCATTCTTTGATCTTGATTTTCACCCTATTAGATACTTTTTTGTTGAATTTTTTTTCAAGTGTATGTGAATATCGTGTCGTTTCTGACCGTATTATTTTAATTCAGTCCGCAAGTAATCCGAGTTTATTTTATTGTTAAATGTAAATATCGCCTCTTCTTTTTCCTCTCACCCCTATTTTGGCGAATTAAACCCATCTTAAAGCATGCGTAAAAGCGCGGAGGGTTTTGTTGTCAAACAATACACGGCTCTGGCATTCGAATGGACTCAGTTATAAGTTTTACATCCCGGAGTCTCAATGTTTAAATCATATTTCAATTCCGATGATTTAATATTCTCTTATTAATTGCCATCAAATATGAAATTAGAAAATGCTTCCTAAAATCAAAGTTTGTCTTCTTTTTTTTATGGTAAGGAACCAAATGCAAGTATGGGAAGAGAAATAAAATTTAAGCATACTTTAGATACAAAATATTCTATAAAAAATTGGAATTTTAACAATATGGTCTTCATATGCCAATGGTGAAATTGATATTGAGAATTAAATAAAAATTATTATGGATGTCAATTAAAACAGTTATTTTTATTTTTAAAAAATAATAATATACCAAGAAATTGTACTTTGTTTGATTTTTTAAATGTTCTGTGTTCTCGATTATATAATTAGATGATAACAACTATTTCGAGAATGCACTGTCTTACTGATTCAATTAAATATCTATGGATTACTTGAGGTGTTTGTACATGCAATTTTTGTACCAAATTATAGCGTTTTTGAATTATTGGATTTCAGTTACAAGTTTTACATGTATCAATTCGATCCACATATGACGCACGGACGCAACAATAAAGGGGTTAAATTAATGAATTATACGCTGCTAGAACCAAAAGAAGTAAACTGTAACTATACGCTAATATTTATTATATTTTCTGGACGGTGACTGCATCCTATCAAAATAAACTTATAAGTTTGTACTTTTTTTAAAAAAGAAAAAGCAATGGCATAATTAACTGGCTTTCGGTCAAGGCTGTTTTCTCATTTTTAGATGCAAGTCTGTTTTGCCTATCTGCAAGTCTGTTGCCTATCTGCAAGTTTAGATGCAAGTCTGTTTTGCCTATATTAGTAAGCTCTGTTTGATGAATATAAAATCCTCTCTTTCAAGGTATACAATTGGTATTTTTACGCAGAATAATAATTCTTATTTTATTTTAAATATTATATCGAAGTAAATATATTCTGTTTATCATAATTCAAAATGTGCTGGTAGTGCAGAAATCTTGCGGTCAGATATTATCTTCAGACAGCCATAATCTAACCATAGTCAAGGTTCTAAAATCCGGAGTATGTTGATATCTAATTCAGTAAATCTATATCTATATCTATATCTATATCTATATCTATATCTATATCTATACTTATAATAAAGCTCAATGTGTGTGTGTGTGTGTGTGTGTTGGCGCTCTACAGGCCAGACCATTCAACCTACAGCTACCAAATTTGGCACATGTATACCTTGGAGGCCGGGAATGTGCACCTGGGGGTTATTTTTTCGAATTTTTAAGTAGAATTTTATTTATTTAAAAATTAAGCGAAATTTTGACGTGTTTCTGCTATAACTGCCGAAAATATTGCCACACAAAAAAGATTTTTACATCAAGTTAAAGATCAAAAATTTATCTTTTAAATGGTACCATTGTTTTAACCGTAAAATTAAATTTCTGTTTTTAATGAATTTTTAAATAAATATTTTAACTCTGTTTTTCAACAATTTCTTTCGTACAAAATAAAAATAAACGTTTCGCATTCATGGGAAAAAAAAATAGCTTTTTTCAAAGTGTTGCCATCACATTGATTAAAGCACCAATTAAAAATAAATTAAATCTTTTTGGAAACAAAATCTGCAAAAATATAATTTTCGTCACGTGTCTGTAGGAAATGAAACAAATATGAAATATTATTTTTTCTAAAAAATAAATTCAAGAAAAATTCTTTTATGATCTTTTACAATCTCTATATTATTAATCCAATAAATAAGTTTTATTTTAAGGCAAGTTTTGTTTAATATGAACAGGATATCCATTCAAATCATGGCCACACAGCTAATTTGTAAACCTTTAGTAAGACACAGATCTGTTGCGACATAAATCGTAAATATTTTATTTAAAAGTAGCAAACGATTATTTTAATAATCATAAATTTTATTTTATAAATAGTTGTGAAAGTCAGATTGGCAACAGTGATATTTTTGTAACTTTTAATTTGTTGTTTAAAAACGATGCTAGAATTTTGAATGAAAATAAGTTGATGCAAATTTGATAATATTATCTATAATGGAAAAAGATTTAGTTTCATAATAAGTTTGTCTGCATTCTATTTTTGTTGACGCACAAACACAACAGATTTACTAAAATGGTTTAAATAGAAAAATGATTATATTTTATGTAACTTAATTCAATAAATGCTCTAATAAATAACGAATTTTTGATTTTACATAAAGCTTCTGCTGTGGAAATCACGAATAACAAAATGTTCTTGAAACACTAATATTTTAAATAAAAAGAGTTAATTTCCAATCAACTAAATCAATCACTTAAACTGACTAATATATGAAAATTTGAATATCACTATTCAATAAAAAAAAGGATAATTTTAGATTTTACATCGATCGTTTCAAAGAAAATACGCCAATCAGCGCTCAGGTTTCTCAAGATTAATTGGCCTAAGATTATGAAAATGTTGAGTTTTTCTAAATTTTTAACATTTAAAACTTCATAAATAAGTCTTAGTTGATCGTGGAAAATAAAAACATTTCATTCAATTATTTAAAATTTGATGTGTCCAGAATATTTCTCAGAATATGATACCTTACTGCATTAAATTTAGATTTCATAATTTTTGAAATATATTTATAGGCTGGAACAAAATATTATTATTTATTTCATTTCAATCCTTTTGAAAGCAAAACTAAAAACTGAATTTTATGCTAAATCTGAGAAATTTTTGTTGAATTATTCTTTGAGATATTACATAAATTATCAAAAATATTTTGTAGTTCACATAAGACTTAAATACCGAGATATTCTGTTTGCAATACTCATATTCAATAATAATAGTAATAAATAAATAGCAATAAAGATGATAAATAAAATAAAATGCTTGGTTTTATTAAAAAATATCTTTATATTAATTGCAATTTCATCATTTTCACTTTAAATTAAATTTGACGTTTTACCGGAAATGACAACAAATTAGCAAAATATATAGAGTAAATTGAACGAAACGATCTAAACAACAGTATAAGTTTGGTATGACTATCAAAATTTGAAGATTAAAATTGTTTTGTTTGAGAATCTATTAAGAGACCAGTTACTTAAAATATTTAATTGAAAATTGTAGCAAGCTGTAATATTGGCGAACCGGCTGGTCGCCAAAGGCGGCTAGTAAATAAATAAATGAAAGGAGATTTGAAACACTCTAGTTCAAAATATCTAAGCATGATAATGTTTTAGGCTTCATTCTTCTATCTATATTTTATTTTTAATATTTACTCTGAATTATAAGGATAAGCTGTTATATGTATCTTATATATAGCAGTCATAAGGTGCAAACAAAAAACGTATTTAAAAGCTTGAATATAAATCCAGTAATTAAAATATGGAAAACATATTGTGGTAATATATTTTTAAAAGTTCTTAAAAAGAGCGGAAAAATAGTACAGAAATAAAAATGGTATCATAAAAAAATCCCTCTCTTTTTTTTTTCTTTTTCTTTCTTTCTTTCTTTTTTTTTTTTTTTTTAAGTTTAAAGTGTTGAAAAGATGATTTTGATGCCATAACATGCACCAAAATTTATTGAGGAAACATGTTTCGAATAATTTTTTTGAAAACTTTTTTTAATAAATACCTACAACCTATGGAGAAACTAAGGGGGAAATATGGTAGTTCTAACATCTGCTTTTTGTCTGTTTGGTCTAAGCTCTGTTCTGAAGCGCGTTTACCAAGACAAGTTACATGTCACTTTCACAGTTAGTATGTCAGCCTAATAACATTATCTGGTTTAAAGTTTTAAAATAATTTTCAGATAATAACAGGAAAATAATTATCCTGCAAAACAGTTTTTAAGATAAAAAAAATTCACTACAAAGAATTATTTGTAACTAGTATTCTTACACATTGTTCACTTATAAGAAGGGGGGAAAAAAAGATTATTTGTTGCTACAATCCCTCATACTTATATATTAGAAGAACCTTTTACGATCCGGAATTTCTTCATATAAATAAAACATATTAGTAAGCTCATTAATCGCTTGTCGAAGGCGAGGAGATAAAACATTGTTGAATTATCTTTTTCGGAATGGTATGTAAATATAAATTCAAAATGTAATTTTTGATTGTAAAGGACCTGTTGGAAAAATAAAAATAAAAAGCTACAGCATGATTTTAAACTTATTACAATAAATAAAATACTTAAAAAGAAAGACTACGTCATATTTGATTGCTCTAGATCTGAAGAACTGAAGTCTTATTTAAATTACTCTGAACTGACAACAACAAAAATTCAATAAATGACGTTTCATGAATATCTGCATTTGCCGACCATCAATCAATGGCATGCAGAAAGACAAACGATCTTTTGTGAAGTTCCCACACGTCTCTCTGGCGCAGAGAGCAATCGCACGCAGCTGTTGAGGCCATCACATGGTGTGAATTTCAATTGCGAAAAACAAACAAATAAATATCCATTTCTTCATGTGAAATCTTCGGCTCTGTTTAAATTCCCGGTATTTTCATAAAGTTTCAGATTCTTGTAGAGTAATGTCAACATGATAATAAATCAACGTTTTTATGAATCATGGATGTTGGACAGAGGCTGGTCTGCGTCCTGGACTTGGATGACATCTGTTGATTCATTCCCGTCGTCCTCCCTCACTCAAGGAGGTTGTGATGTATTATAGACAAGATCACAGCCCAACTGAGCGAGGAACGAATCGAGGGAAAAACACTGACTTCCGGCGAAGATGCACCATCATCCGTGGGGCTTGTATATCCTTGAGCTTGCACATAAAAGCAATTCATGAAAACAAATTTAAAAAAATCAATGGGAAATAAAAAAAATATATATAATATTTCTTATCCTCTTATAAAATTCATGTTTTTAATGCGGTGAAATAAATATTTAGCGGTTTGATATCTGAATTGTTTTTGAATTGCTATCTTCGCTACGGATACAAATATTTTGAAGCCTTAGGCAGTGCACATTATGCGGTCCTCTTTTTCAATAAACTGGACGATTTAGTTTCATATCTAAACACATTTTTTAATATAATAGAGGATTATTTTATTTGTTTTCATTTTATTAACTTTGCAAAATTTTTATTTATCTATTATTACTCTAAATGGCCCAACAATCACGTTCATAAGCTGAATTATTGAAGCAGATGTCCTGTGTTTATAAATATAGTATAGTATCGATCGAGTATCCGGTTCGCGACTATCCTTCTTACATACTATCCGGCCTAGTTTTCTTTCATCGTAATTAAATGAGAAAGGCAAGGCGTTGCATTGGCAACATTGTTTATGTTTCTTGCATTTAATTTAGGCATTACAGAGTTAATGTTAAGATGTGAACAGTTTATATATCCTTTCGTTTATTTTTTCTCTAATAAATTCTTGAAGCTTGCTGTCCAGTATTAAACATATATGAATTAACAGTACAAAGCTTTCTATTTTAATTCGAAACGTTACCGTTAACTGCTTCTATGATTTACCGGACCGCGGACTCGTTCGTGGTTATGTGTGGCTTCAGATAAATGAAGGGTTTAGTACTCAATAAGTGAGAAAATACGTATTATAGCAGTGAGCTTTGGTATAAAAACTTTGTCTTCCGATATTGGTGGTCACGGAAATAAGTTCCGGCCTATCCGGCTTTTTTTTTGTTCTCCGGCCAGTCCTTTCGTTACATTAAGCCGGATATTCGGGAGTGTACTGTATTCTAATAATAAAGTGAATATAATGAAATATAAAAGAACGTGACCAATTATACTTGATAAAATGTTAATATTATATTAATACTTTACAGCCGACAGAATCTGTAAATTTTACAAATTTATTTACTTGCAAACTAAGAAAATAATTTTTTTTTTACTTGATCTAAATATGGTTCCTCTCATCCTAGTGCCCTAGTCAGAAATTTACCACTATTTTATTCTATAAAGCAAAGAATACTTTTATATGTTAACTGGAACAAATACTACTTGTGGATTTGACAATAAATAGATAATAAAGTAGACTGGTGCAGAATTTTTTATTGTGTTGTGTGCCGATACTGGGAATAGATGATATAACAGAGCGCTATGATAACTAGAACGCATGTAGAATTAATTAAATAAAAAGGTGGAATTGAATCTGGAAATAAGAGAACATTTTAGAATGAAGTTTACATCGGGTAAAATTTCAAATGAATTAATTAAGATTTAAAGTAGCATTATATATATATATATATATATATATATATATATATATATATATATATATATATATTGCTAAGGTATTTAAGTGAAAAATAAAAATAGACTGTGTTTTAAAGGGTAAAATTTTGCACCATTTGGGGATCAAGCCATAAGTATCTTCAAGATCAGAAATGTAGAAATCTTTTACGTCTCCTTTAATTGTACCTCCATGATAAAAGCCACAGACAGTATATTTGAATAGCAAGTAAAAAAACACAGAATGTGATTATTTGGAGAGACAATAATTAATAACTAAAAATAAATTATTCTTTTTATAAATAATAGGGCAAAATTTAACTGACGCAGCAACGACTAACAGAGTCTGATACACTCCGTTTATTGTTTCTAAAACGGATTTAATTACACCATTTCTCTGAACAATGAACATATCAATTACGAAGTGCAGCTGAATCAGATTTCTAACATGATGCAGCAAAAAAAGCATATTTTAACAATGACCTTGCAAATCTTTCTTATTGAAATCAATCTAAAATTCTGCACAAGCACTAAACAGGAAAAAGAAATTTCAAATTTTACAATTACACGATATAATTTTATTTCAATAAATCTTTAACGGATATTCGTTCCCCTGTAAGAAGTGGATTAACTAAGTTTTCTCAATTTTCAATTTTAAGCCAATTTCCAACAATTATAACATTTATCTATAAGTCAAATTTACAAAAATTATAACATTTATTTATAAGGCAATTTCCAAAAATATTTCAATTGCTAGAAAATTCTGAGAAAATAATATAAAATATTGCAAAGAGCTAAGATAAAAAAAAATTTATATGAAGAATAATTTTAAATGCTCATACTATTAATATTTAATACATTACTATTAACATTTTTGTAGTTAGTTATGATGCCTGAAAAAGGAAATACAACACATGGAATGATATTTTTATATTTCTCATTAAACCATTAGAAATGAATTATCATATTATTGAGCTTATTCCTATGCACACTTATTATTAAAGTACAGTACACTCTCGAGTAACCGATACGCGATTATCCTAATTCCGTACTATCCGGCCTATTTTTCTTTTATCATAAATACATGACGTTGTTGCATTGGCAACATTGCCAAAGCCGAAGCGAGCGCCTGCTACGATTCTCCTACGTGTCATATGCAAAGTACAAGTTGTCACAGGAAAAGAGCAGCATTCTGCTCGCTGTACATTGTTCTGTCAGTGTGTAACGGACTTCTGATGATAACTGCACAGTACGTACAGTATTCATAAATTGCTCTAGGGGTATGCTTAATGTTTTTTAAGTGTACCACAGTGAAGGTTTCGAAATGTATAATAAACTAAACAAAAAAGTTATAGTGACTATTTAGGAGAAATTACGCGCAACACAGCGACTAGACTCTGGTATAACAGCAAAAACCAGCAACTGTTTCTATGATTCACTGGGCCGTGTTCAAATTCCTCTTGCCTTGAGATAGATGGAGGATTCAGGACTCAGTAATAAGTGAGAAAATATGTATTATAACAGTGAGTTTTGGTATAAAAACTTTGTCTTCCTGTATTGGTGGACAAAGAAATGAGATGATAGAACTTTCCGGCTTTTCCTATCCTATCTTTTCTTTGATACGCCTATCCGGCGTTTTCGCTATCCGACTTACCCTTCCGCCACATTAGGCCGGATACTAGGGAGAGATACTCGGTAAATGCTTGTTCTATCCCGCTGTTTGAACTGCTGAAATTTACAGTCATGAAATGACACATATTATTATTGTTATTGCTGAAGATATATTAGTTATCCATTCGACATAAGATAGAATACAAGGCCACTGAAATAAACAAGATTTACAAGCTTTTTTTTCTTCGCCCTCCTCCCCGTTATTATCATATTTTTAAGACGAATTTTCCAGTCCATAATTTATCCAGTCCAAAAAATTCCTATAACAAATTATTTTGAAAAACTCTATTAGAAACTATTGTATTGGGATCATAAGACAATACTAAGGTCACTAAAACATTCAAATAGCAATCTCTTACTATTTTCTTCAAAATTTATTTTAAAAAATATGTTATGCAGCTTATTACAGTAGGATAATAGCTTTTTATATAAACAGATGCTTTTGTTTGCACCTCTTGGTCCCCATCCCAATTATATAAAGCTAAACGTGTTTAACAAAATTTAATTTTATACGTTTAACAAAATTTAATTTCATAAGTTACGTTTATGTTTTTTGTCAAACAAATTCATTTATTAATTATATATTTATGTTAATTATTATATGTACATCATTTATGTTTCTATGTTTATATATTTCCTTATTTATTATTTTCAACCCAAAATAAATTTATGGGTTTTATCAGATTTTTTTTCTTTCTGCCAATTCATGCCAAGTTTTCATTCTTTGGTTAATTTGGATCAGAATGGGAAATCAAAGGCAAAATAAGTAGTTAAAAAAATAGCTACTTTCGAATAAAATTGAACAAAAATTTCATTAAAATTTACTAAATAGTTATTCTAAATTGAATTTCTTTTTAATTATTATTTATTACTTTTCATAGTTATTTCCCTATTTAGGGCTAGAGCACAACTGCTTTGACATTGAAAATCCCCTCTTCTCGCCTAACAAAAAAGGGTAGAAATTGAAAAAAAGGTTCATAATCCTCCACACGAATATATGTGCCAGAATTCTCAGATGCTGCAAATGCTCTGATAGAAGCTGTGATGCAGGATGTGGCACTGCAATAGATAACCACACATTCTGCTCAGATTCCATCTTTTAACGCACAGTAACACATGGCCGTTTGTAAAAGAAACAGAAATGTTTTGTCTAAATTTATGCTCAATTCTTCAGTAGGAGAATCACGCAACTGACGTCATCAGCTAAGGCTTCTAAAGCAGAGCACACATGTTTGGGTGTTATAAGGCTAAGGTCAGGAGAAGGGTCAAGAGCAGGAGTTCTTTCAACCCACATACATCATGGCTTGCCCCTGTTGATTTTAGCTTCAGGTTCGTCACATCACCTCCCCCTGCCTCAAGAAAACATAAAATAGGAAGGAGAGAAAAAAAAAAGTAGGAGGTGGAGTGGTCCATTTTTGAAGAAAGGGTGATCAGTTCTGGGAGCCCTGAATTTTCTAGATTTAATACCGCGAGACAAAATGTCGATTGTTTTTCAGATCAAATGAGATTCATCTAATAATCAGAAATTAATTTTCTTCAAATAAATATTACTAAAAAGGAAATTGAGAATTAAAAAAATTAATCTCTCTTTATCTGTTTCAAATTACTAACTGCATGAGAAATTATTACTTATCTCCCTATAATATAACTATTTAAAAACAAAAACATAAATAAGAAAATATAATGATTTTTTTTCGATACTAATATCAAAAAACCAATAATATAAAAGCTAATCTTCAACGAATTTTGCCACGTTTTTTAGAATACCTATATTTAAAGTTCTACATGAGCTATTTTATGCCGTGGAAGTTTGTAAGCAGTAAAGAAGTCTGGAAGTTCATATAAATAATAAGAACTATTAGTAAATATATTATTATTATTATTAAAATAATATATTAATAATAATCAAGACTGCAACTGTAAGATTATGCATCAATAATTAAGAAAATCTCACTTTTTTATTTTTGTTTCAATAATGTAAATATTTTAATGCATTAAGTATCCTTTTTTTAAAAGTTAACTATAGTTTATTTCTGATTTAAAAATACAATATTAAAGTTAATTTGTGATGGTAATCAGAAACAATATTTGAAACATTTTTTTAAAAATTATGATCGAAAAATCAATGAAGCATTCTCGAAATACTAATGAATTAAGTTAACCAATTATAAATTTCGCACCTTATATATGATAAAACTTATAGCTATTAATATTTTGAGTAAAACTAAAGAATGTGGCAAAGATTTTTTGCCTTCTCGGCCAATCATGCCAAACAATAGAAAACTCACCAAATATTAATACAATTTACCATATTTGGCGATATATCGCCTTTAAAAAATTACAATTGGCGCTTGTGCTGTAGCCTTAGTCAAGTCATTTTGTATCATCATTTTCTGGCAGATTCTCTTTAATTTGCAATAATATTTCTTCCTTCGAACAAATAACTCACTTTAATTCTTCTTCCGCCAAGATATATCATGCTAAAACTTTATAACATTACGCAAAATCAGAGGAAAATTACGAAAATTGGTATAAAACATTGCCAACAAATTGTTATATGTAAAATGATCATGAAATCAAAATTGTATGCAAGTATGTTATTGAATAGAAATATCAGAGATAATTTCTTTTTAGTAATGTTTCAGATTTATTCTAAACAACAGGAAATATGTGATTTTTGTTTCATTAGAAAGTTTTGAAGTGCATTTTAACAAAAATAAAATTGAATGTATATATTAAGAACAATAATGATAATTGGACTAATGCTATTAAAGTGAAGTCTGTCTAATAATGTATGATTATTTTAAACAGATTTTTAATGTTTTCAAAAAAAAGTAAATAACTGATATTGTTTAATCAATGAGAGTTCTCTTCATAGATGATAATTTTTAAATATCAGTATTTAAATATACCAAACGACTTCGCAACTCATTGTACTAAATGGCACAATTTGCATAGTTATTTTGGGACAGTTCTAGGAAAAAAAAGTTCAATTATTAGAATAACTGTTAAAAAAAACAAGGTAATTATTTTTTCAACAACTTTCACATAATCTCAAAAGAATGTTTAAATATTCATAGGCGTTATCACAATTAAATAATTTTTATTTCTACTTTTTTATGTGAACAAATTTTTTCTTAAATTACAATCATTCACATTTTTATACAATAGAGATATTATTTTACGTACAGTATTGATTGAAAATCTGTTACATTAGAAAGCTACAAAACCGAAAACAGACCTTTTTTTTTTAATTATATTCCACGAGACAAAAACATAATATAGATTAAAAGCATTTTTCATACATTTTCAATCTATAATAATTAATAACAATTGTTCGAAAATAGAGCCAATAATATTTGATCGAAATATATTTCAATTACAAGTAACACTATCAAATGTATCCTGCAATATTTAAATAAAGCATTAATTAATCAAAAACAGTTCGAAATTCGTTAAAAACACACTTCTATTATTTAAAACAAATAATTATTTAAACAAATCAAAATACCTCTGAGTGGGCCGAACATTTTGGAATCCCTAACCACTGATGTTTTATGTGATCAAAGCACGCACTCCCCCGCACATCCATTGCCGTTCCTCCCCGTCGAATGAGCGGAGATTCGAGTGCACCCTTTTTAAGAAGAAAACAGCCTTGGAAGTGGTGTCCACGTGACCGATACACTTCCGGTCCGTATTATGTGCTAATGAGCGGAAGAAAGGGGGTTCCGATAATCAATTTATATTCCTTTTCCTGCTTTCTGCAAAGAAGGCGATAAGAGTTACAACACACGCACCACAGTGAAACCGATTCCTCCTTTATATAAGATGGGGTACACAGAGTACCCAAAATAATCTTCAATTCGATATTCTAAACAATGGGCAAACTGTTCAATAAAGTATAAAGTGACAGCGCACCAAAATGTGGAAACTTGTTGCTTACATCAACTGGGAAAAAGACATTACGTGTTACAGGGCAAATATAAGTAAGCGAATGCTAATCACAACGATATCGAATTACATCACAATATTATCGAATGCTCTGTTAACGGAGAGTTACAATGTTTCTTTTATTATGGTTTCAGTTAAATGAGCCACCAGAATTTGGTACTTGAACCAAACCAGGGACGCCTTAACAAGGCAAGATTATCAAATAGCGAAGTAGATAACAGCCCCAAGTTCGAAAATTGTGGGAATAGGGATTTTTCATATAGTATTTTAATGTTTAGATTCGTTTGATTTTGGAAGAATCAATTCGAACTTATTCAAATTTAATTCTAGTTTCTTTTAAATTTGAAAGCAAAATTATTATATTTTTTTCATGGTTTCAAACATGCTTGTAGATTAGTTCGAATTGCTTTGCATTTGGATAACTGGCTGACATGCCAACAGCCCTAGCAAACTTGGTATTAATTTTTAGACTGGGTTGGGAAAAAATAATATGTTTCTAATAATTATACTTAAAATTAATTAAAATTGTATTGTTCAGATAATACATTAAAATAAATAAATAATAAAACAATATCTGGTTTTGGAAGGAAGAGGGTGAAACATTAAATGCTGGACCCCAACTGGGTTTAATCCGGCTTTACACTTTAGATACTGAGGGAAAGAAGAGAACATCAAGCTGGGACAGATTTGAAACTGGATTTAGTAATTAATCCGAGATGTTTAAAAGTTCATTATTCACGTTACTAATTAGATTTGATATAAAAGAAATTAACGGTATTCGAAGAAATTCGATACTGAACTGCCATCCTTCATTATAATTTTTTTTTACTACATCCATTTTGTATATGGTTAAATTAAGATAGATAATTTTTTTTAATACTTTACGATTAATGCTTTCAATTCCTTTTTATTAAATTATGAAATAAGTACTTATGTGTAAAAATGATGACAATCTAATATATTGGGTCCGTTGTACCAGTTAAGATTCTTCGAAAAACAATTCTGCAGAAAAAAAGTGAGAAAGGGAGAGAGATCGGGCGTTGACCTCTTGTCTATTGAAAACCAAGTGATTAGATTTTCCTTTCAATATCTGAAACCTGTAAAATTTATAGACGGACCACAATTAATAAAAATATCTCGAGCGTTTTTTCCCCCCCCCCCTCTGGGCTTTTTTTTTTTTTTTTTTTTTTTTTTTGTTCACTATTGTAAGAACGGATAAACTTTCAGTGAAATCACGGAAAATTTTTAGTAAAAAGACAACACAAAATCTTCATCAAAAATCTATTATAAGACTTAAAAAAGTAATGTGTCATTTGACTTGATCATATCTGACTATTGAAGAAAATTAACAAAATTTGTTTTGAATCTTAATAGCGGAAAGTAATTACACTGAAAGGAAGGAATAAGTATAATAAAAAAAGCGAGCACCAGAAATTCATTAAAATAGCAGATTAAATTGGTTTCAATTTTTTTTCTTCAATTTTCATCCTCTAGTTTTCGAGTGCAGAATGAGTACACCATATATCAAATACTCTATAATCTTAATTTAACTCTTACTACTGTTCGGTATGTTCAGTAATTGAACACTTTTTCTACAGGGTCCTACAGGTACATATTTATCCTTTTTTTCTCTTCTGGAAGAAGTTGTACAACTGTTAACTAATCAAATAATAGGCGACAAAAGAACATATTTCACTGGTTAGTTCCTCAATAGTGTATTTTCGGACTCTAGCAGATAAAAAATGAAAATATTTGATCGTGCAAAAAATTTTTTTTAATCCATAAAAATCCGTTCAATATATAGAGTAAATTTCGCGCAATGCCAAAAGATATCTTCATATTTTTTCTAAATTATTTTGATATAAGGGAAAGCAAAAAAAAAAAAAACAAAAAACAATTCCAATAGCAGATACGTTAGAGTAACCTTATCAGAGTAGAGAAATTAGACAAAATACCCCCCTTCCACTGTCAAATTTTAAGGAGTACCTTTAGAAAATGAAACTCACAATTATGACTAATTATAAATGCATTTTTTCTTTCTTTTTTTGTAAAACTGTATTGAATATTAACAGCCTGAATTGATTCCTCCTTCTGAAGATCGTGGATACCAAATAGTTTTATTAAACAATTCTTTGAGTAAATAATATATTCTGTGAAAGGGATATAAAAATTTTTTTAAATGAATTACTTCCTTTTCCTAGTTTTCATGCTATCACATTAAAATTCTCAAGTATTATATAGTATCAGGAATCATTTTGGTTACCTTAAAAAACATAAATATAATTTTTAACACTCTACGAAAACAGAAAATATTATTTTAAAATATTAATGTATACTGTTCGTTCAGAATCCCAAGACTAGCATTTTCTGACGATTGCATTTCGTTAATTAAGAGGTGGTACGCAGAAAGAAAACTAGTTATTACGCCTCCTAATGCCTTAAATAATTTGAATTCATATTATATCTAAGTAAACATCTCCTCCTTTCATTTTCTCTTTCTCCCTTTTTCTAACGAAATATACACCTCCTGATGCATGCGTAAAAGAACAGAGGGCTTCCACATCCGAGAATGAACAGTATATGTTATGGTATACAAAAATTACGAAGTGTTCGATGCACAAAACTATTAAAAAGAGAGAGAGAGCTGTCAAATTATATATACAGTTATTTCTCAGGAAGTAATTGTTTCCTGAAAAGGGGACTTTCGAAATATTTAATAGTTTTAAATCAAAACGTTACCGTTTTTCTTCGATAAGCTCGAAGCATATTCGGAGCACAACAACTCTTTAAAATTAAAAATAAAATAAATAATTTAGCTTTTCTGTATAATAACAATTTTATAATTCAATAATTTTTTTTATTTTATTAAATTTTTAAAAATATTTTAAAGTATATTTTACGATTCTTTAATTTTTAGTTACCGTATTTATAGTTACATGGGATGAGACGATACTAATTTTTTTTGTGGGTTCTCATTATCACTTCTTTGTAATTAAAAACAAATTTTTAAAATAAATAAAAGATAAAACGAATCAAGCTAAAACATTATCATGCTACGATGTTCGATAATATCCGTAGTAAAAATTCGAATCTTCTTTAATGTTTTAAAAATATATCGTTAGTTTATCAAGTTTGCATTTTATATAATTTTACAATAGTCACATGTTGCATATGGTAACAAATTAGGGTGTAAAACTTCAAGAACTTTCTATAATAAAGTAGATATGAAAGGTTTTCTTGTTAAAACCAATTTAGTTTTAAATTGTCTATCATAATATAAGACACTTCATATACTTACATAAAACATGAATTACATATACACTTCAAAAATCGAGAAAAATAATACATATCATTATATTTTATCTTTTAATTCTGGCAAAAAAATCCCTTATACGGCTGCATTTGCTTACTAAGAAACTTCAAAGATCCTGTTTAAGTACGAAAAACTTTTCGTCAATCTCATATATTAATTTAAGTACGAATATAAAATAGTGTATACTAGGATTAAGTACAGGCAATAAAATAAAAATTTAGCTAAAAATAATTTTATTGGAAAATATTACTAAAAAACTTTCAAACTAACATTGTTTCCTGAATAAGCTTTGCTACCAGTGTTGAAGAATCTGGTAAGAAGAATGCATTGTCAAATTACGGAAAAAAAAAATCGAGCATATGATTTTATCTAGGGGGTTGGCCTCCATAGTTTATACACCCTCATTTTAGACTAACAACTTGCTTAATATAGGTCAATTACTTATCCTTAACGGTTAATTTTTTTTTCGTGCTTTTAATGTGGAAGACCCTTTTTATTAAGCAGATCTGAAATTCATCCATTTTATAGGTTTGGTGATACTATTAAACTGTAGATAGGACATTACTTCGAAAGTAGAATATTACTTCAATATTCTACTTCAAATATTCTACTTAGAAAAATATTTTGAAGTAAGACATTACTTCAAAATTCACAATCACCCTCGTTTCCAATTTTTAACAAATGCTATAAATCAGAAAAATTCCCGGAAAACCACATTACATATTCACTGTTATTATTCAACAGTGAAATATAATATTTTGAAATTTCAAAATATGATATGCTGATCACTATTATGACTCGTAAATTATGAAGATACAGTAACTTCCATTGAACAAATATGCATATTTGTATCATTTCAATTTTTTAAAATTAATTCTGATAGAATTGATTAGATATAAAAAATTTGAATTTATCATAAAAACATTGGAACAAATCAATAAGGCATTATATATTACAAAACTGTCAAAATGAAGATCACTGTTCTAAAAATATCGAACGAATCGATCCGCCTCGTGATCTTCACATATTAATTCCAATGAATATTCATAAGCTGTTATGACAAGAAGATTTGCATTTTGAAATCCCTTCTCAGAAACAAACAAAGCAGGGTCTTCCTTTTGAAAAAGATAACTGGACGAATCGATTTCAATAATTGGTAAATCGCTACTTGGTTGAACTTGTCAAACTATAGACGTGGTTTCGACCATCAAAACAGAATTACAAATCTGCCCTTTTCTTTCTGTATAGAGTTTTAGGGTGTCTCGAGGTATGAATAAGGTGGCATTGCTTTAGCATGATAATGTTTAAAGTCTGGTGAAACACGTGATGCGATATATTTGGCGAAAAAAAATCGTTTAAAAAGTTCTACAAACAAGCTACAACTCTCATTTTTTTAAAGTAGTTACTAGGTTAAATCATTAAAAAAAATCTGTTTTCAAAATATCAATAACAATTGTATTAAAAATCGTTCAAAACTTTTTACAAGCAAGCTACGGCTCTTATTTTTTTAAAAAAATAGTTACTAAGGTAGTCATTACAAAAAATCGGTTTTCAAAATATCAATAAGAATTTTATTAAAAGTCGTTAAAAATTTTAAAATTTTTCTTCAATAACTTCGGAGCAATTTGTCGCATAAAAATATTTTAATGCAATTTCAAAATCAAATTTTTTTTTTTTGCGATACCGTAAAAGTTTTTTTTCTCTAGTTTTAATATAATTTTAAAAATGCATTTTAAGTATACTTTTACGGCAATATTTTTAATCGTTTTAGATACTGGATTTACATTTATGTGCGTTCTGATGATATTAAATATATTTTGTGTGTGTGCTATTACTGCAATATAGTTAAGAGTAAATTTTGGAAAATAAAATAAAAATAAAAGATTTAGGCCTAAAACATTATTATGTTACGATATTTCAGACTAAGGATTCAGAGGAACTTTTTTTAAAAAATTAATCATATTTTCGTAAATCGTTTTTATTTTTTATTTTTAAGATGTCGAACTTATTCAGGTATCACCTGAAAAGAGAAAATCCAAACGTTCCAGTGGATTAAAATCCAATGCCTGGATCTTAAATTACTTCATATCAATCTTCATCAATTTTTTTTTTTGTTCAAAAATGATTTTTCGATTAATCTTAAATGGACACGAAAGTAAAGATAATCACATATAATTAATATCTATAGCATTATTATCTATCGCTACATGATCAGAAGTGGATTGAGCTAGAGGCCATTGGCAAGAACATTCTTGGGAATATATTTCAATTCTTCAGTTATTTTGTTACAAAGTAACATAATTTTATATGCCTTCAATCTTTATAAAAATATTTTTGTTAATATTTACTGTGTGTTTATAATCGTTCTGTCATTCACTATTTATATTTATTTTACTTAAGAAAGTTTAAGAAATTTTGAAATTACTAATTATAAACTAATATGTGAAGTTCACGTACAAAAAGATTTACCCAAGTATAAGATAGTGCAAAAGAGAATGTAAGTAACCTTATCATAGTAAAATTAATTTTTTGTGCTGCAAATGGTTAAATAATTATCAATGGATAATAATGTTCAAAAAGATAATTATTTTTATGAGAAGAAATACAGTAATAGTATATAATAATAGAAATGGCATATAATAGTATAGAATGCCAGAAATAATTTTAATAGCCTTAAATAAAGAGGTATCTACTGGCAAAATTTAGAAAATCTTTTTAATAAAACCCATAAGTTGACCCTCGTTTTTTTTTTAATCTAAAAAATAAAACCATTAGGAATTGGAAAAATGTAGAAATCTAGAACAAAAGAATATTTTTAAAATCATTAATACTGAGAACCATATTATTATCGAACAATAATTAAATTGTCGGAAACATAGAAAGTAAAACTAAATACTGTTTACAAACCTACTAATTTTAAAACTCTATTGAAGTTATTGATTAAAGAATCTAAATATATAAAATTAAGGGTTTATGCTTGAGACGTCCAGATATATCATAGCTATGAAATTTGGCACGCAGGTAGTTGTAAACGTGATTTAACGCAGTCTCAAAACTGAAATTTAAAATTTATAGTAGAATTTTTTAAATTTAATATTTGCATTATTTTTTTCCACTCGTATTTGCCAGCAGTCTCGTTGTTTTAAATAAATTTGTTTTTCACTCTTGACGTAACTTATTGAATTGTGAGAAATTTTTAAATATTAATCACTTTTTCAGAAAAAATTTTAAGAATCCAAACTAAAATTCCTGTATCCGGCACTGTAATTCCATTTTCTTTTGCAATTTGTTAAGCTGATTATTCAAACATTTCTTCATAATTTAAAACAAAAATAATCAAAATACCGTTATTTATTGGTTTTAAATTATTATTGCTGATGAATTCGAAGATTTTATTCGACAATTGCGGATGATTCGCTGGGGAGGGCGGGGGGGGGGGGGGGGGGGGCTTTCTTTATTTTATTAACCTCCTCCAAAAAAAAAAAAAAAAAAAATCTTTCCTTGATGATTTGGCAAGGAACCAAATTAGGAATTCAAGAATAATGAAAATTATTTTTATATATTCTAATAGTATCGTTTTTAGGATATTTTCTAACTTTATTTTCTTTCTTTTTGCGTCTGTGTGTGTGTGCGTGTCTGTGAGTGTGTATGTGCATTTGTTATTTGTTTTGATTTTTTTTATCTGTATTTCTCCAATCTCAAACACATTAAAATAAACATGTAAAATTAATATTAATTTTTTACTTTGTTTTTATGATTTTATTTTATTTTATAATGGTTTAGATTTTGCTAATATTCATCCTGTTAAGGGTAAAGTAGTGCGAGTTTTCCAAATTCTGTAGTATAAGAAAGATTATATAAATTATATGAATTTTAAACTTCATTTTTATTATATTAAATCAATAGAAATAACTCAGTAATCATGGGCTATAAATAAATGATAAGATAAAAAATAAGAATAAAACACTCATAAAAAATCTTAATGGTTTAAGGTGAATAATAATGAAATCTTATGAATTAAAATTAATAATTTTTTCAAATTTATAATTATCTCGCAGTTTTTTCCCCACCAATTTTACTGCGGGATTAGAATGCTGTATTTTATTTGATTGCTATAAACTTTATAAAGTAACATTTAATTTCAGTATATGAAGATATTTTGAATTTTTATAAAGCTTATATATTTTACTTTTTATTCAAGAACTTCGTCAGCTTATATTATTCTATGCAATTTCTTCGATGAAATAGACGGGTTAAAATTACAGTGGCTTTTTTTTGTGCTTGTTTTTTAGATATTAACATAGCATCAAACTTATTAAGTGACAAAATATTATAATGTTCAGAGATCTTTTAAACTCAAATTTAGCATATGGGTTCAATTGGATTGAATTCAGTTTGCGCAGTGATTAAAATTTTAAACTTTACTTTTTTTTAAATGACTTACACTACTCTAATTTGAACCTGTCTAATTATTTGCTATAAAATATCGTACAACAACAAAAATTACTGATATCTGTACTTATATAAAGCTCAACGTGTGTGTGTGTTTTGGCGCTCTACAGAAAAGACCATTTGACCTACAGCTACCAAATTTGGTAGGTGTATACCTTGGAAGTCAGGAATGTGCACCTGGGGTCCCTTTTTTTTGAAATTTTTATTAGAATTTTAATTATTAATTAAAAACTAACTTTCCCGCCAAAAAAATCTTGCCTCCAAATGAGTAAGGCTTCAGTTCCCCCCCCCCACACACACACACTAATGAGGCTTAGGCTTAACATTTTTCGGCCGATTATTTCAAACGATTTTGTTTATTTTCTTAATGTTTGATGCATTTAAAATTAAACGTTGTTAATTAATCGATCTTTCAGAATCATTCTGAAGTACTTTTGAATTAAAATAAAACAGAATAAAGGAAATTAAAAATTTCTAATCTGCTCAGCGTTACCTCAACTGGCATAGAAAAATTCCCGCGTTTGCGTTACCATAACTGGCGTTGAAAATTCACGCATGCGCATTGTGTTCTGATTGTTTACATCTATTTTCAACGGAAGCGGACTAGATTTAAATTATTTTTAGGTTAGTTGTATGCTTTTGTAATTAAATTGTATTTATGTTAGTTTAAGTTCATCCTTTTTTAAGTAATTTTTTTTACCTATTTTCGACCGATTATTTTAAACGATTCTGTTTATTTTCTTAGTGTTTGATGTATTTAAAATTAAACATTGTTAATTAATAGACCTGCTCATGATGAATCTGAAAAAATTTTGTTGACAAATTTTTGAGATATTACATAAATTAAGAAAGATATTTTTTAGTGTCCATAAGTTTTAAATGCTCAGCGACTCTGTTTTCAGTAATCATATTACAAAAAAATGCTTTGTTCCAGTAAAAAATATTATTATATTAACTGCAGATTAATCATTTCCACTTTAATTTAAAGCATAAATTCTACGAGAGCTAACAGAAAATTAGACAAAATACAGATTACGTTATGACTGAAGGATTTTATAATATTATGAGTGAATTGAAATTTGAAGTTTTAAAATATTGTAATGAAGAAGCTATTAAAGTAGGAATTACATAAAATATATAAATATTAAAATTTCAGCAAGCATTAAGATTGGCGAACCGGTTGGTTTCCAAAGGCGGCTAGTATTAAATAAAATGTATTTTAATTGGTTCTTAAAGTTTTCATAATATTTAAAATATACAAGTGGTTAAACATAGCTGCCATATCTATTCGCCAACATAAAAGATAACATTTTAAAAAACTATATAAAATAAATCCAGGATTTTATTTTTATTTTTTGAATAAAAGATGATCAAGAATGTCTTTTTTTTTTTCTTTTTCTTTTTCCTTTTTCATACTATGATGATTAGTTTCCGAAAGATTTTATACAATGTTATACCTCAAATATATTCATATTTTTAGAAAACGGTAAATAATACTGTAGCAATAGAATATATTGCTAGGATTCTTTAAGGAGAATTCTTGTGCTTATGATTGAGGTAAAATGAAATGAGGTAAAGGTACCTGACTGCGGTAAAAAGAAAGAAAAAAAAATACCTGTAGGGAAAAAAATTAAAGAAGGCTCTCGATTCATTATTTGCTTTCTATAAATGTATGAAGAAAAGATAGATACATGAAATGACTGATTTTTCCATTTCCGATACGGCGACTGGCAGAAATGGCATACTGAATGCAGATGACTAGCTGGAAATAGATTTATTTCATATACTGGATTATCTCAAGTTGAAGTAATTTATCTCATACTGAACTGATTTATTTCAAATACTGGCTTATCTCATGTCGAACTCTCTCATATTGTACTGAATTATCGCATATTGAACTGATTTATCTCAGACTTAATTGATCCGATTCTATTAGTTATGACTGAAGTGGAGATGAAGAAATATTTATTATTAATGGCGATCAGTTTCCATATTAGCATAATTATTAACTTAGTTATGCCAATCAAATTTAAATTGTTGGTAAAGTAAAGGCTTTACTACCTAAAATTAAAAAATAACACTCAGAAACGAACTAAAAAAACCCTACAATGTTGTTGCTAAATTTGATAGGTCTACGACAAGCAGTCGGTTCTGTTGAACGTGAATAGATATAACAGATATTCGCTTGATTGATATGATCGTTGATATGACAACTGATCGAGCTTCATAAGGAAACTGGCTTTGACTGTGAGTGTGGTTCTCCTCCACCCCCACCCCCTGATTTCGAGAGGGAGCAAATATCTAGTCATCGAGAATCGATCATCTGACTTCTAGTCAGCAAGAAATGAAATTGCGGAGTTTCTAGAATTATGAAATTTGTTATGATTTAAAAAAATCTTTATTTTAGAGTCTTCTCTCAGTTTGAAAGCCTATGATCATTAATCCGTATTTGTGCTGTTACCTAAATAGCCTTCCGAATTTAAAATGATCTCGATTTAAATAGTCTTTTCTCTTTGTTTTTCTCTTTTCTTCCTTTCCTCCCCCTTTTCTAGTTTAGAAGTAAGCATTTTAATTTTACAAATTAATCTCTTCTTGTTCATAGAAGTAATAATGTTTATTTTGTTGTTATTATTATTATTATTTCATTTGTTTTCTGCCAGACAATTTTGAAATAAAAACTTTTATTTTGTCATTTATTTTATTTATTTATTTCCTTGTCTTTTCAAGCTTTCTACTTTTTTTCTACTAACTAAAATACTATTATAGAAAAAAAATTTCTTGTTTAAAAATATCGTTGCACCACAGAGTCTTCATCGTAAAAATAACACATTTCTGTCGTCTTTCAAAAGAGGCGCCATTCGATATGCAACACTTATAGCAATTGAAAGGATAACAGATCCTTTCGACTCACGAGCTGAAATGCCGATTTCAAGACCGCGTCTTATTTTTCTTAGCGCCGCTCGCTCTCAGAGCAGCCTTCTTATTTCAGATGTTGAAAAAAACCATCTTTTGATTGGAAGCAACCACTACGCGGTCGAATGGAATACGATAGCCCGTGAACCGCCTCCAACTTCACTTTCGCTCGATGGATATAGGGTTACCAGAAAAGCAGTACTGATAAAAATTCGGCTGTGCCACGCCAAAAAACACTGCTAAATTCCTTGACAACTCTAAGAATGATGAAAAACAAAATCATTACCCTTTTTTTTACATTTGATAAAAACTTATGCATCCTAAATGCAGTTCTTGTATTATATATAAAGAACGAAACGTTTTTAGTTTATGATATTCACTTATATTTGTCAGTGAAATTTTTTAATAGTTTTACACTATGAAAAATACAGTACACTCCCAAGTATCCAACCTAATGTTGGCAAGGGCAGGCCGTATAACAAAAAAGCCGGATAGGCCAGTAGTTCTATGAACTCATTTTTTTCACCACCATTATAACAAAAGTATAACTGTATTAAGTATAAGTGTCACTCTAATAATACTTATTTCCTTACTTCTTATTGAATATGAGCACTCCATTTATTTCAAGCCACGTAGAATGTGAACGCGGTCGCGGCCCGCTGAATTATAGAAGCAGTTGCCGGTAATGTGTCATGTTAAAATAGAAGGCTTTGTACTGGTAGTTCATATATGTTTATAACTGCAATGCACGCTTCACGACTTTATTAGAGAAAAGTTAACTAAGGATATAAACTGTTTTCGCATTTTAACATAAATTCTCTAATACTTAACTTAATTATGACAAAAACAAAAAAAAACTAGGCCGAATAATACGGAAGCTAGATAGTTGCGAACCGGATACTCAGGAGTATATTCTATATGTTGTAGCAAACAGCGAATAAATAGTATATAACAGCAAATATTGAGTGTTACATATTTACATATCATAGTGCGAGGTATGGGAAAAGGTGAAATGTTTAAGACGCTAAGTCAAATTCTTGGAAAAGCTTACCACTCGTCTCAATATCAAAACATAGTAAGCTTTAATACAAAAAATTTAAGCTTAGCATACAATCATACCAATCTCCTCATTAAAGAATGAGGAGCAAAAACAAAATATATGTGCGCATGTTAAAAAAAATAAAGATTTTCTTTCAGTTTTAAAAATTATTTTTCTAATTAATAGAAACATAACAGCTCCTTTATTTTAACTTCTTCCATTGCTACTGAGGATACCCACTGCCACTGATTTCTACTAATTACTGGGACTGCTAAATCAGCCATTTTCAAGGCCAGGAAGGGAAAATATACACTTGTTTAGAAGCAGCCTAAGGCCTAGAGAATTTTTTAATGGTATTTTGAAAGAAAGCTATTTAATTTCGTGTTTTCATTTAATTATAAAAGCTGTGCAATCAAATTTATTCCTATTGAAATCAAGTATTGTTTGAATTAATTTTGGAATATTAATTTAATAGCATTTTAGATTAATTGTTATTTGCAAATTTTACATTACTATTCGTTGCAGTGCAGGAACTAGCACTTTCGACAATTTAAATCCATAAATGCGCATTAAGATGTAAGCGTTTCTGGATTTCTTTGTTAGGCCTTGACTTAGACTTCTGTTAAGACATATTTTCTTTCATTTCATTCCTATTTTAGGGAAATAAATACCTCCCAGCGCATGCGCAATAGTGTGGATGGTTTCCATAACTGAGAATTGACAGCATGGTATTATATAAATCTAAAAAAATGTGGTGCTTTAAAATTTAAAAAACGTGTCCGGTCTTATTTTTTAATATAATTTAGATTGGGATGTACTATCTTTTTTTTGGTTTAAAATTATTTTTACATTTCAGTTCTGTAAAGTGACTTTTTCAATTAAGAAAGTGATCTGTAACTAAGCATTTTACTATTTCAATTAATAAAATTAGCTATTCAAAACTATTTGTTTAAAAATTAAATTAAAATCGATAAGAGATATTTAGTTTTGAAAGTTCGGAGGGGAAAAAGGATCTTGTGATTTGTTTTGCCTAGGGCATTATATAAGGATTAATCCGGCCCATGTTATTTTATGAGAAAAAATCCATCTCGAACATACAAAAGGCTAGACAGATTTTTTTTTTTTTTAATGTTTGGCTTAGTATGCACCACATGTTCTTAGTCATGCTTAAATTAAAAGAAAACGGTATAGCAACCGGGGGACAAGACGGGAAATTGATGCCTTGGGTGCCAGTCTTGTGGACCGCCATAAAAACAAAACATTAGTGCGTTTATGGGTTTTTTTTTTTTTTTTTTGAAATGCCATATTATGAAGGGACGAAAAATAATACCATCCCAGGCTCTATTTATATTTATTATGCCATGGATATTGATTGAGGATAAAAATTTATACTATTCCCGAGTGTCTTTTATCGTCGTTTCGAATAGATGAAAACGTTTGCTTGGCTATGAAAGAGATAAGTAAAAAAAAAAAAAAATCTGTTTTAAATGAGAATTTTCCTACTCATTTAACAACTAATAAGACATATAGAATTCAAAATAATATAATGTAAAAGAATAGTTAAAAGATACAGCATTTTACAATCATTTTAAGTAATCAACTACATCTATTATGTAAAAATTATATTAAAATTAATACAACGTATCATTTGTGATAATTGCGCCATAATTTGAGAAAATCAGCTTTAATTAAAGTAACCGCATGCCCAGATTAACAAGGACAATCCCGGATTTTGACTCTTTGTCTTAACTTGAAAAATGTCCCGAACTGTATGGGTTTTTTACTACGAAAAAAGATCAAAAAAATTTGAATAAAAATTGCATGATTTAATTTGAAAAATATATATATTTCTTTCATTATTTATTATCATGCAAAAATTTATTCAGACGATTTATATTATGAATTTTATTATTATTCATTTATACCATTAATTGTTCAAAGGTTACTACCAATTACAACCAATGTGAATGAAGCACTCTGAAGGGGGGAAAACAAACCTTCCCTTCAGAAGTAATTGTAATATTTTCATGTGTTTATTCTTCTCAAAGCAATACTAGCAAAAACAAGACTATATTATTAAACAAAATGCACAATTTTAACAAAAAAACCCCAGAATTTTAGGGGATTTAAGAACTCGTGATTTTTTCACATAATTTAGAAAGTTATTGAATTTTGTACTTTCATCTAATCATAAAAGATGAGAAAGAGATCTTATACAAATTAAAATCAACTATTGTTTAAATTAATTTTGGAACATTATTCTAGCAACATTTCTAGCTCATTATTATTTACTTTTATATTATGTTATTTTATAATTCTAAAAAAAAACGTGCTCTTTTAAATTTTGAAAAAATATACACTTTTATTATTAAACATAATTTAGATTATGTGAGAAATATTTTGTTGCATTTTTTAAAACTATTTTGTTTAAAATTATTTATTTATTTAAATTACATACTTTTATACGCGATATATTGATATAAATTTTTTAGAAAGTGATCTGAATGAAGCATTCTTTTATTTTGACAAAATTTGCTGCTTAAAACTACTTATATATAAATTAAATTAAAGTCATTAAAAGAATTTTGTTTAAAATGTTTGGAAGGGAAAAGAGGCTCTGACATTTGATTGCCCAAGAGCCCCTAGAAGGTTTAATGCGAACTTGAGTGCAAATAGCGGGGGAGTAAAGACCACGGAAAATATTAACATACGCGAAAGTGGAAAAAATGAAATTAACGTCTTAACAAAAATAAAAATGAATGATCAATGGACATTATTAATATGATTTCGTTCTTATTACTAGTATTTACACCAGTAAAATGACTAAATACTAATTAAAAGTTACTATTACTCTGCCTTTGCATTTCTGCTTATCCAATAATTAGAAAAAGGATAGTCAAAATATTGTGTAATACATTCTTTGTTTTTATTGTGTAATACATTCTTTTTTCATACACAGCACATGTATGGAATTATCTTTGGTGTAATAAATGCATTTATCTTAACGAAATTTCAAAATTTTAATAACCAGTATTGTATTTACAATATTAACAAATATACAGTATAAATATAAATACAGTATAAATATAAATATACAGTATATACAGTATAAATAATTATTGCTTCAAACCAAAATATGCGATAAATCGGAAATGGATTATCTGCATGCACATTTTATTCCTTAAATTCTTTGTTTGTCTTTCTGATTTGTAAAAAAAAAAATTTTTTTTTGAGATTATTTTTATCATCTAAGCTTTGATGTAAACGGAAAGAAAAGGGGTCATAAAATTTCATAAACCTAAACTTGTGGATTTTAATATATCTTGAAGATTCCAGAGGAGCACCAAAAAAGTATTCCAAACAGCAGGAAAACTTTAAATATGGAAACATAAATGCGAGGTAATTTTGTATATTGTTTATTTTTGTTTATCACATTTCCTTTTCTTTTTCCAATTTTTAATAATTTATTGTTATTTCATCGTTTCTCTTTTAGACTCACGCGAATTTTTTTATTTGTCCAATTTTGTCTTTCTTTATATAAAAAAAGAGTTCAACTATTGACTAGTTTTCTGATGGAAAAAAAAAATTGTGGTTACATTCTCATCAGGAAACTTTTGTCCCCAGTCTAAATTTAGGAAACGAATTAATAAATGAAATATTATCTAAAGATAACTAAAAGTAGCTCTATTTAAAAAATAATGTAACAAACTTTATTGAAACTTTATTTTTCTTAATAAATTTACTTACAAATATTAAAAATTCAATAAAAAAAACGAAAGAAGAAGTACAATTCTTTCCTTTTTTTTGTGAAAACTTTTGAAGTTGTGGAAATATTTGTCACCGAATAATATTTTTTACGACTCTATTAGAAGCCATAATTTAGAGTGCCCAAGTTCTTGAAACTTATTTGAAAAGACAGTTTCTTTATTTTAATTTATCCTGAATTTAAAAAAAAAAATTTGAATTTTTGGCTTAAGAGAGATAGCATTTATAATATATGGGAGTATGAACTTCTTTAAAAAAATTATTAAGAAGAAGCTTAAAGAAGTTACTATCTTAAGATATTTTAAAGACGAAACTATATTCTGTTCAACAAGATTTTAAATTCTTCCTATCCTAAGTCGGATTTCTTTCGATTAAGGAATGAATTATGGAAAAACTAGATTGTAAAATGTACAGTAAAAAAATATATACATATATATCTTTAAGGTAAAGTTGTTTGAATTGAATCTTCAATTTTATAAATATGAAGATCAAAAGTTATTTTTAGTTTTTACTTTAAAATTGGCGCAAATATTTTATAAAATTCTCTTCGCCTTTTTATTTATCTAGGCTTCAAAGAAAAATTTCGAAAATAGCTTCAAAAAAAAAAAAGCAAAGAAAAGAAGGAAGAAAAAAAGAAAGAAAATGACAAGCATAGGAAGATCCAGATAACAATATTTACATTTCAACAAGACATATTTTTCAGCATGACTCCGAAAATTCACAACTTACAGACTCATAATTCAGAGGTCGGGCTTTTAAATAAAGAATATGTAAAGAATTGTAAGTAAGATAATTAATTCTAAATTATAATTGGTCTTAAAAATTTGATATAATAGCAATCATAAACCGGTGGTTGTAGTCTCCCAGAAACTTTCTCGCATATTCCCTAATAAATGCGCTTGTGGATTATTAACGTATGCCATTGGTGAACAATACTTCTGCAATAGCCTGTCAACGTGCAATCTTGAGCGATCAATGGCTGGATTGCGTTGAACGCACAAGTACCAGAAAAACAAATGTGCATTTTATATGCCTTTTTTTATAATCAAATGCAACCAAAATTTGACACAGAATTACAAGTTTGTCGCAAAATCACATTTCAAATTTCATAAGTTTAAATTAATACGTTTTTGAGTGAGTTATTCTTTATTATTAATACTGCAATATCGCGTTTACATGCTTGTGAAAGTACAGGTCGACAGACAGTCACCTCCTTGAGAGATATAGTTCTAATTTTGATATATATCTACATTTTAGATGTTAGATCTGTATACGGAATTTTATTTTTCTAGCTTTTTTTCGTTTTCTAGGTATCGAGTTAACTTATATTCATACAAATGGACAGACAAAATGCCTCTGAATGGATTTCGCTCCAAATTTGATAGAAATTTACAAATTTTTGAAAAGAGCATGTGCCACATTCCCCCCATCTAGTTAAAGCGTTTTTGATTATCGTGCTCATAGAAAGATATAATTGCAAGAACACGTTTTACGGATGACAGAGACCTAAAACATGAAGAGTCTTCGAAATCTCTAGTCCGAATTTTTTGAAGATTGAAATACTTCTCTTTGTATATCTTGTATACTTTCTTTAATAATTTTTAAGAGAGTAAAGTATTAAAACTCCAGAAATTACTCAAAAATTTCTGATAGCTTTTTTTTTTCCTCCAGTATTTAAAGTGTTATGTTTATCCAATAAAAAAGAAATGCTCAAAATTATTGTAAAAATGCATAATACTAAATTCTAATATCTGAATAAGATGTTATTAAAATTATTACTGGCTAATATACATTCGCCAAGGAATAATTGTATGATTTAAAAAAATACAACACAGCCTTTAATTATTTCTTTATTCTTTTGTTATTTTTCGAATGCATTTGCTTTAGAAGACACGGTGGTCTGGTGGTAAGATTTCGGCTTCGATAAAGTCTTTAAGTTTCAATATCTGATTAAATTTAATACCTTGTAAGCGGGTCTTGTACATGTTAAATTGGTCAACATTAAATGTGGTAGTGTGGCGCAACAGTTTGATGAAAGCCGAGACCATTGAAATGTTTTCTGATCTCTATTAAAATGATGAGATTCACTCTAAAATAGCAATCCTAATTAAGATCAAAATAGTCATTCGTAATATTTTAATGAAATGATTATAGTAAAAAAATGTTCGAAATCTGTATTTATCATAATGAAACTTTATTAAGAGCATAATGAATTAATCAATAAAATCTATTGAATAGTCGCACATAATGTGATAATGCATTTTTTTCGACCGAAATATAATTTTTTTTAACCATATAGAATGCAAAAAGAGCTAAATATTCGATTACTTGCAATTGAAACATTGAATTGGAGTGAATATTAAAAATCTGCATTTCATGAAATTCTTTCAGTCATATCATAGCAAGTGCCAATGCCCCGCTCACTGACTCTTTTAAGATGGCGAAAGAACAGGAAACCGTCGCCAAATCGCAGCCATCATGCCAAGCAATCTACAAGTACAGATGGAAGAGTGAGAGGAAACTGAAACTTTTTTCGTAAATACCTAGCAGGAGAGGGGAGGAGGAGAGAGGTCACCAGAGCCAAATCTCAGTATCCGGTGACTCATGGTGACTTTATTTTTCGTTCTTTCGTTCCCTCCTCTTTCCTTCTTCCTTCCTTCCCGACTCAAGGCACTGGAAGAACAGAGGGCGTATTCGATTTCACTGGACGCTCCCACCACGAGGGCAGCTGCACAACAGTCGCTCACTGGCACTCGTGTGCCTTTTATTCATTATAAAAAATATTTTGAAGAATTTTTGTTATAAAAAGAGAGCATTTAATAGGGAGAGAAACTTGGAATGTTTTATTTTTATAAAATGAATTTATCTTTGTCTGATTATTTGTCGTTAACCACTTTTGGCACAGCTTTTAGTAAAATACAATTTTATGCATCAGTTTTAATCATGTCTTTTTCAGTAAATATTGCTCTATTTTCGTTAACGTTTGGAATTTTAAGTGATTAAAAAACAATTTCTAATAACAATTATTTAAAATATATAAGCATTAAAATTATTAATTTTTAATGGTGGAGCGTTTTTCAATATTAAATCTTTAGGTATTTTTAGTCATTTTTCTTCCAAATACTTCTTCGTCTCTTCATTGTTAGCTTGTAGGAAGTTCCTGAAAACCACCTCTACCAAAAAAAAAAAAAAAATCACTGCTTATTTTATCAGCTGAATTCTGAACGTCAGCAGCATCATTTTCACTGATTACATATTAACATATATGTATGTAATAAAACTTTTTAACTAATACCCTATATATCATAAAGCGCATACTTCTACAATTTTTTCATAGAGTTTGATTCTGCTTCATAATACTGTGTTATCTTCATATGTAAATGGACCTTTCAACCATTGTTATTTTATTAGAGAAAAAAAACCGCGATAAGAAGTGGTTGCTTCACTTCAAAGCAGATTATCCTTCGTCAGTAAGATAGATGACTTTTTAGAACCAAATACTACCGGAGAGGACGAAGAAACTATACTAAACTTAGGGCACACTTTACTTATGCCACGCTATCGTGTTAGGCTTTTCTATATGAATTTAAAGAAGAAATTATGCTAACCATTTAATGTATGTTTCAAATGAAAATCATTTAATTGTATGTCATATTTTTAGTAGGTTTATGATGTAATCTAATTTCAATAGAAGTATTCATTAGCCCATAATTAGCAAGGGTTTTAATTGGTTCTATCTTATTGAAATTTATGCTGAATGTAAAACTTCACCATGGCCCCAGCATTAATTTAAAAACAAAAATATTCATTTCTTTTAAGAGGTGTTATATTGAATATATATATGTATAATATATTATAGTTTAGACTGTCTCAGAAATCAATTAGTCCAGGATGTGAAATAATTTTGTATAATAATCGTAACATCTGTAAAAAAGAACTTAATTCGCAAGTTTCATCAAATTACTAAATGAAATATATTAAAAAAACGCTAGTTAGAATTTTGATTTAAATATAAAATTGCGATGTATGAAAAATCTAGATGGTTGAAAATTATTGTGATTTAAAAATTAATAATCTTATCTCAATTTATGTATACACTATAAACTTAAAAAAAAAACCGAATGTGGAGAAACAACTTTATTGTGAACATTATGAGACTGACGCGCTGCGTACTGCGATACCGAGGCTTCGTGGATAAACAACGAAAGTTATAATTCATTGTAGTGGTGCCATCTAGTGTTCCATACTAAAACCAAGCATTGAGTAGACTGCTATCCAAGATGGATATATTCTATAGCATTGCATCTTTTAAAGATCATTTTAGATGGGGGGGGGGTTGTTGTTTTTTCTACCAAAATATAATTGAAAATAATTTTGCATCAGAATTGATATAGCTTAAAAGTTCTATAATATACAGGAAGTATGTTAAAAGGTAGAAGTAGTAGTATGCAAAATAAAGAAATATTTTATCCAAAGAAAAATAAAAAAAACGCTTATTTGAAAATAAATTTGAGACGGCACAGACTTCAAATAGCTCCCGTAATTCTTGAAATAAGGTCGATACTATTATTCAGCTGGTAATATAATCTGGGAGAAAGTATATTTTAGAAAATTTGTAATTTAATTTAAAATGTAGTAATTTTTTTACTATAAAAATTTTCTACTCCACTTAATTACCACTATTAAGACTAATTCAGTAGAAACAAACTTTATTGTGAACTGAAATTATTAGCTAAATGATGCAATTCAATTGAAAACAATTTGAAATTCTTTTATAAATATATTTCTTATAGGTTAAAGTGTTTTAAGAACTCCCAATTTTTCAAGCGAAATTAAAAAGCAAGCAATCAATATTGTAAATGGAAATTTAAATAATTACAAATGTTAAAACAAACGCATTTTTTTTTAAAGATTTTGTGATATTTTGTGATTTTTTTTCTTCATATTTATGTAAATTAAAAAAAGTAATAATATTAAGATTATATAAATTAATTTTTATGAGTAAAGAAAGATACATAAATTAAATTAAAGATTTTCAATCTGAAAAATTAAACATCTCTTCTATTTATGCTTTGTCAACTTTTTATGTACATTAAACTTATATTTCAAAATCGTAGTTATATTAAATAATCAAATGAATGTGCATTTTTTTATATCTAAATATTGTTAAAAAATATTTTAAGCTATAAAAGATAAATTAAAACTACATCCCTAAATAAAAGTTTTCTCATTAAGTATAACATTTTTCCTAACCTTATAAAAATAAATGCATTGTATATTTATTGAGATTTTTATTTAAAAATTAAACTTAATGAAATGACAAAATTTACAAATATTAAATAGAGGGATTTGAAATTTTTCAAAGATCCTCATCAAGAACAATATTCACATTTTTGAAAGGGAATAATTGCCCTATAATAAACATAAAGACATAACAAATTATATTCTGGAACAGTTTCGAAAATAATCACCGAGTATAAAGTATTATCTATTGTATGAAAGGTGATAGTAAATAAATAAATCCATTAGGACAAAAGAAAATAGTAATTTCATTTCTGTACGATTTCATACCGAAATTGTCTTTATTTTTAAATCACAGCAATGTCTTTCGTTCAGTCTTTGATAGCCTTTGAGTTGGAAAAGTTTGGTTTTTAATACTTTCGTTACATTTTGGCATATGCTACACTATATTTATTTTGGTGAAGATATTTCGTCCTCATAACACAGAAAAAAAAGAATGAAGAAAAGATTTTCTTGTGTTCTATTACAAAACATTAGTATGCAATCTAAAAAAGGAAGGGTACAAATAAATAGGAAACCGAAATCCTGGTGTGGTGAATAAGGTTGGAGAGAGGGGGGGGGAGAGGGGGTGCCTGTTCATGTGTCGTCCTCGTCATCTGACTTCGGTTCAAAATGACGAGGTCCTTCCCAAAAATAGACCTAGCATTGCTTTAAAACAAGACGTTAATATAACTAAACTAAATTAAAAAGGAAACTGAAATTATTCTAATTTTTACTTTCGAAAATCTTTTAATAGAAGCAAAGGACAAGAGACAACATCACTATTTGTGTATAAGGTTTGCTGTTCCCCATATCACTGGCTTTTCTTGGCGCCAACTGGTACAGGAGCGAATAAAAACGAAAAAAAGGTATAGGGCTCCCATTTGTGTCATTTTCCAATGAAGCGAACCCACCAGACAAACTAATGATAATTGTTAGTAGAAATAGGATGCTCGTTTCATATTGGGTTTTTCTTTCCATCCGAATGCGTGTACACAAACTGTTGATGATTCGATGTGAGTAATCCGATTGCGAACACTGTGAGTTGAATTACCCTGTTCGCAAAGATTTATCTATCACATGAAATAAAATGATGCTCCAAATTATTTATGCAAGATGTTATTTGACGGTTTTATGCAAATGTTTTTTCACTCTATATAAGAGCGGAAGCACTCGCGCGCGAATACTTAGACGTAGATTCAGATTCTTTTTTTTCCACTTGTGTCCGTAGTCTGTGTCGGTGTAATATGTGATATTTTATAATGTATTAAATGTTTGTTTGTCATAAGAAATAAAAGTCTGTGTTTTTAAGAAGTCTTCTCGACCTGGAACATTTTACAAGCACCAGTCACATGCATTTTTCACTGCTATTATTTGAATAATTTACTCTGCGGGCCTTACAGACGATTGATCTTGACAATTACAGGGTTTGAACCCAAATATCGTCTGACAATAACAGAAAACAAAAGAAAAAAAAAGATCAAAATTCTTAAACCTTGAAACTTATATTCTATGAACACTTTTCCGAATAACATTCCATGCTTAACTATTTTTACTTTCCCGTATACGTAATATAGAGAAAGTATAGTAATCATCAAAAAAATTGAACTCGAAATTTGGACGGATCTCCACATTTTAGACTTGACTGATGTTGCAAAAAAACAGTTTTAGAAAATGTCTGCCTGTCTGTCACAAAGATAACTCAAAAATGCTTTGAACTAAACAGATAAATTTGGGATACGGTCTTTACACCGATATTGTAGATTTTTAATAAATTTTGTGTAGAATCTATTTAAAGGAATCGATCTGTTCGAATATAAGTTAACGTGAAAATTACAAAAAGAAGAGATAGATAAAGATCGGTACACAGATTCAACATCTATACGGTAGACGTTTGCCAAATTTGGAGCCACATCCAACTACGGGTCAACTTTCTCTCAGTCTGTACTTTCAGAAAAATGTAAATTCAATAATTCAAAAACGCAATGATTTAAATATATCAAATTTGGTAAAATATTTTGTGACTACAAGTGCAGTTTTATGTCAAATTTTTATTTCAATTGGTTAAAAAAATGTGTCTAAAATACAAATTCGGTTTTTGAATATTATTAACACATGCTAGAGATTAATCGTCAAATAACTCGCCAAGAATGATACGATTGATTCAGTAAAAATGCTAAATTCACGCCAAAAGTAAATGTTTAACAACAATTGTAAGCCAATGCCATATACGGGGTTCTCTGACGTGACAGGTTTATTAAAGGTTTGGTTTGATGGAGTTTATAAGCGTAAAAACCATTTTTGATTAAACTGCGCCAAACATATGGTGAGAATTAATCTTATTTTAAAGTTTGCTTCTAAATTGTATCATTTTCCATGACCTGTCAACCTGTAACATCTGCTAAATGTAATTGAATGGTAAATCACAATCTAAAAGTTATTTAAGAATCATGTTAAAGAGTAAAATCCAATCATTTTTAGAAAGTTAAAAAGATGGGGATGGGGAACATTATGAAGAATGCCTTTGGATTTGATGTGGGAAGAATGAAAGCGAATGTGTTGATTATAAAATTGTGGGCATCTAATAAAATGTGAAGAACCATTATAGGACACTGACATACTGTACATTGGGGTGCAGGTTCCTCCAACATCAAGTGTTTGTTTATGTGTGGGCCGTGTGTGGCCAATTCTTAATCTGGTAAGAACTGTGTCAAGTTTTCTACTAGGCGAACAAGACCAGCAGTCTATTCGGTGTTTTATTATTTATTAGTGAAGAGAGACTCATGGTGTTCTGCAGATGAAAACACCGGCTTTTGGGAATCATATCTTATTGAGATATCTTCTAGATTAAACTTTACAAGACACACAAAACACCAAATTACACACACAGACTTCATGGGAACTACACAAATACTCCGTCTCAAAGTGCCATCTAGGAGCAGGTGTGGAGAATAGACACTATATATATATATATATATATATATATATATATATATATATATATATACCACGCTGGTTACAGTTTTAAATTTATTTGCCTCGTTAAGATTCCACTGGGTTTGTCATTTTAAATACAGTCTGGATTTAGTCTGTTTATTAAAGAATATTCTAGAAAGTTTTGGAGAAACCACTTCGCTGGTTGCATTTTTAAATTTTATAATTTGAGTTTTTATCTCCAGAATCAAATTTTTTTGAAACGAGTATTAAACCTCCCATTCCATCCATTCCATTTTATGCCCTTAATTTCTTAATTTATTTAAAAGAAGAATAAAAATAAATTGGAAATACTATCATTTATTAATAAAAAAACACAGATTAACAAACAATAGTCAATCGTAACTCCAAATCAATCAGTCCTGACAAATTAGTCCAAAAACGGACATTTTCTCCTCTTCATCTCCGGCGACAACAGATTTATGTAGATTCATCGCCAGTCTGGCGCCACTGTAGAAAACATTTCATGCTGCGGAACTTTTATAAAGACCACACTGTTCCATCTAATCTATCTTTTTATAATTTTTTTTGTCTGTTTGCTTCAGTTTTTTCTCACTTGAAAGAGGATCGCCATGGAGCATTTTAGGAGGCCAAAGTCCTGTAATAAACATGTTTCGCACGCATCGCAGCTTCATGTTTTATATATTATTTGATTTTTGGTGCTCTTGGATTATTCGAAACTTTATATACATTTGAAAAAATGGGAAAAAACGTGTGAGTAGACAGATAAGGAAGGATAATTAGACGTTTTGCTTTATTTAATCTTTTATGTTTATTGATTATTGCAACCGGCGAGAGACGAAAGAAAAAAAAAGATTTTGATTAATTTATTCAGTGAGTTTATACAGGAAAGACTCAAGCGAAATTTATACAGGGACGAATGGAAACGTAAATATTCTACTTTTAAAGTAATCAAGTTTGTTTTTGAAAGAGACTATTTACAGTGAAGTTCAATTAGTACTTCCCAGAATAAATGATACGCTCTTGATATAAAAATTACCCACCTTCTTGGCCGTCCGCAGAGAATATGGGTTTTGTTTAATTTCAATGAAATCAATTATGCATAACTTGATGATCATCATTCTTTCAGCAAAGTATTTTTAAGTATCAAATTGTGACAGACATTAAAGCTATGTTATTTTCATACCCTTACACCAGTTCTGGTCATTGAACAATTTTCAAATGGACTAAGTCCCATGATGTCTTATTTCTATTAAAAACTTAAAAGTGCGGCTCATGTGTCTTCCAGCTTCGCCGTATTGCAAATTGACATGTTAATTCCTCCTGTGAACTGAACAGAGTACATCGTTTTAGAAAGTGGAAGAAAATCAAGAAGATTTGAGGAAAAAATGAAATCGTTTGAAATTCATTGCAACAACGTTATATATTATTGAAATGTAAGTTAAAAATTTTTAATTTAATAAGAACAATAATTTTAATTTAATTTATAAAATTCAGGAAAGAATAAATAAAATTTTACAACAGTTGAATTAGCATCACTATTAAAAGTATTTTTTTTAAATATTAAAATAGTGTAAAAATTAGATATACACAATTTTTTTTTATTATTTAATATGGAAAAGCGCCAAAATCTTCCTTAATTTTTAATAAAATTTCAAAAATTGACCCCGAATCCCATTCCTTCCGTCAAAAATGTACTAATATCAAATGTGGTAACTGGAGATCAAACGGTCTATTCTTTAGAGTACTACCATTTACAGATATATTATATACACGCCTATTAATCATTAATTATTAATAGATAGATACATAAATATGTCCAAAAACATTTATAAGACCATTGTAAAATTTTTAATAAAAGTAGTTTATAAAAATTATTTTAATATAGAAATATCATTTTTTTTTCTGCATAGAGTTATAAAGGACACATTGAGACAGAAGAAAAGTTACTGCAAAACATTCACTTTTTATTTAAAGTGTCAGATTTTTTAAATTTCACTCAAGAACTCAGTAGAACCCCAAGCTGTATCTGGGACCCTAAGTAGAATTGGGCAGGGCAATGAACAAAATACAGTAAACAAATAAAATCAATCCAAACAATGATAATTAATTGATAAATGAAATCTATTTGAATCAGAAACAATAAAAGCGTATGTTGTTTGAGTATATTTTACGGTATAACAGCATAAGGAAAGCCATTCGAAATTTTCTTTCAATATTTTTTCTGGTATTATCTATGTTTAGATAGGTTCAGTGAAGCATCTTATCAGCCAGACCCAAGTCTTCACTCTTAAATCTCCAACAATCATCACATCTTTTTAAAATTAAACAAACATAGGAAAGAAAGAACTCTCCCGGTAAGATGAAAATGCTGACAATAAGGACATCCTCTTTCACGAGTTGATTCCGAAATAATGACAGACATAGATAGAAGAGTCACATTCTGACACATTTCGAAGTCTCACAAATCATTTACGGTCAGCAGTAGATTTCAGAATAGGCAGCTGCCTAGGGCAGTTGGGCTGAGAGAACGCCGCAACAGGCCAAAGAAGTTTATTTTTCTAGTTTCCAAATAATAGCAATAAGTTTGTAAAAAATGCAAATTCTATAAATTATAAAATAATAAGATATTATTATTATTTTATTAAACATAATGGTCAAATTCTTATATTTTTTTGTTATTTCAAACTGATATTAAAATATTTATAAACATAAAAAATCTATCTATTATGTACAAACATAGATGCCAGGCAGTCTGGAATTATCTCTACTAATAAAAAATGATACATATGTAAGTTCTGGCGCTTTACAGGCCAAACCGTTTGGCCTAGAGCTATTAAATTTGGCACATATATACTTTGGAGGAAGAAAAAGTTCAACTCATAGCGAGTGCTTTGAAGTTTTAATTAAAATTTTACCGTGCCCATAACTACCGAAAAAACGATAGCACAAAATTGATTCGATTTTTGATTGCTATTAATTCCATGCCAGGGATTATTTGCCATTAAAAACTCCACATGTTTATAAATATTCTAATAAGTAAATTAACATAGTGTAACATATATCTAATTATACATCATAAAGAGTTAATATATTCTTAATATTTTATAATTCATAGAAATTTTGTATTTCATTAAAAAATTGTTTCACTGGAAGGAAAATGAATGCCTTGCAATCCTACGCAATTTCCTAGTCGGAAGTCTACCATTAAAAATAATGATAAATTTTGGCGTTATAATGCTCATAAGCTGGGATATTACCTGTAAATTGCGCCAATTACATGATGCAAATTTTTTTTTTCACAAGGCTCTACAGGGCACATCGTTGGATCTAGCGATACCAAATTTGGCACATACTTGCTTCTTCGGCTCTTAGTTCACTTAGAGAGAATTTTCAAAATTTTGATTAGAGTTTGAATAAACAACCAATGAAAATGTTTATGTTCTTCATTAAATTTGTATTCCTCACTAAATTCGAAGTACACTATCGCACAAAATCGTATTTAAAATTCAAAAAATTAACCTGTCACAGTTATTCAGACTTATACCCATGCAAATGTTCCTGTAATTTTAAAAGATTAAAGATATTGAAGTATATTTAACAACAATTCATTTTTGAGTTTATTATATATGCGCGTTGTGAGAATATTAAATACATTTTTTCTACCTAGGTTATTGTTGTTGCGTAGAGTAAATTTTTCAAAATAAACGCAAGCGAATCAAGATATCCTTTACTGTTAAAGAATGCTTCGGAATAGAACTTCCAATAATTTTTCTCTACTAATATTGACGAATGAACAACAATTTATGTGTGCCGTCACACTTGGGGACGGAAGATCCATTCTTCAAACAGATACTTCTTGGAACAGTAATAACGGAACCTTTGTCATTCATGACTGCACAGGCGAGAAAAAATATGTCTTACTTAGTAATTTCTGCTACCGAAAATATCTAAAAATGGAAACTTACCCACCATAAACATAAGAGAAGGAGAGGATTTCCCCTTCTGAGTATAGATAGCAAAGGTTTGCGAGTGCCGTCGATTACAGACGGTTTTCAGTTTCCTTTTACACGTGAAAATCTGCCGCAGCTGGCTGGTCTATCATATAAATTTATGGTCTCATTATGGCTTTGCTCGAGATAAAGAGCCGAAACCACTTTCCCCCAAATGTAACGTTTGTCTGAATAAATAGCATAATGAAAAATAAACTCCTAGAGTGATATATTACAGTGAAAATTATTGCTTTGTTTGTTCCGAAATTTGGAAATAAATTCTCGAAAACATAGAAAAAGAATATAATTTCATTTCTCAGTTCTGGAATTCATCACCGAATCTAATACCTGTGGAATGCAAAATAAAACAAAGGGAGATGGGGGTAAAAAAATTAAAAAGTGATTTAAATCAACGTAATACGCACAATCTGTTAGTACAAAAAATTATTTTTTAAAAAAGATAAATATATCTATAAACAGATCAATGCTTAACCTGAATGTGAGAATAGTACGTGGAGTTCAACAGATCTAGCTTTACAATTAGATACGACACATTTAATACATGTATTTTGTCTATCTATTATATCACACACAATATGCATAATTTTAATACAAGTTACATAAATATTCAAGATTTAATAGAAAGTAAGTGCAATGAAAGTGGATCGAATCAGAGAAGGAATTAAAAAGAGACTAAATGTAGTATTATTCCAAAAATAATATATCAGGTTTTTTTCATATACATAAAAAATATGAATAAAAATTTGTTGATGAAAGTAATTCCTGTGAAGCGGTTTCATTTTCTCATAAATATTTAATAAAATATTACGACTAATATTAGATATGAGTAAGCTAAGACTTGAATGAATGAATTGCATCAGGTTTACTATTAATTAATTTAATATTAAATTAAAAGTTTTTACAGTTATGTATGCATATACGTATGTATGTATGAATGTTCAACATCTCCTTTAAAACAAATAGGTTGAATTCAAAAAAAATTTCGCACACTTATTGCATAAGTCATGAAAAAGAACAATATTAACAAAAAATATTAATAATTTATGGAAATAGCTAGTAATTGGAGTTTTTTTAAACAATCTAGTTTAATTGATTTATCGTTTTAATTAAAAGCAGATAAAGATTTTAGACGCTAAACGGATTTTGTATTGTGGTGAAAGCTTATAAGCCAGTTAACAGCTACGCTACCCGAGCAATTGCTTTTGGATTGTGGGCATGTTACTCGGCTGCGAACCACAAGGTCCCAGGTTCTATTCTCTCTCATCGCAATTCGCCACAGTATATTAAAATGTTTCGTACAAAAACTTTTTAATCCTGTGCAAGGCAGGATATATCAGCTAATTCATTTATAAAACTAATTACACCTAAAAAAAGATAAAGGAGTATTAAGATCTTTCAATAATTATATGCAATGTTAAATTAATCAAAATTCTAATAAAACTGAAGCTTGAGTGATTAACTTTATAGTTCATCTGGCTAAAATCTAAAAATGCATTTCTTTAATGAAGCATAACGGCAGATTGCTTAAGTGTTAGGATGTCGAAACTTTGCTACTCGATTCCATACACCTTCTTCCTTCTGGTGTGTGGAATCGAGTAACTCGTACAGTAGGGTAATCTTACCTTAAGCTGTAAGTATGCAGAAAATCAAGAGGCGCGTCACTAAATAGCATTAAATATTTCCGAAGACAACGTCGTAAGGTTCTCGTCTTAGAAGCTTGAGATTTCCAGGTTTGAAACTTCGCCGTATAAAGCGAGTCTGGTGCACGTTATATCTGTTTTACGTGGAAACGTTATATCTGTGGCGTGGAACAATTAGATACTTGTTTATGATGTATTGTAATAGTAATAATTCCTCAATTCTTTATGTTATATTCCTTTTGGCGGGTTCTTAAAAATGATTTCTTATAACATTCATTTGAAAATTTATTAATTCTTTATAATATTACATAGTATTAAAACACTTTTATTTGCAAGCCAGTAAATTATTAATTAATGATCATGATTAATTTTTCAAAAATGTTATTATTTTATATATTTTTTCCAAAATATACATATTAAAAAATGAATAGATATGCTCACATAGTGACACAACAAATAAAAAATTAAATTAAATTAATCCTTAACTCGTTTATCAAGTTTCAAATGCGTTGAAATGTGT
>JAPMOR010089750.1:323000-506778 GCA_026543865.1 Argiope aurantia | reverse complement strand
ATTAATCCTTAACTCGTTTATCAAGTTTCAAATGCGTTGAAATGTGTTAGCGCTTTATAGGTCAAACTGTTTGATCAACAACTATCAAATTTGGCTCAAATACATTTTAAAAGGTGGAATGTGAATTTCGGAGCGATTTTTTTGAAATTTGAATTAGAATTTTAATCAAAAATTAAGGCCGAATTTTGCCATTTTTTCTGTTATAACTTTTGAAAATATTATTCACAAAATTAATTTTTATACCATCTGAAAATTTAAAAATATTGTATTTTAAATATCAATTTTTTAATCATATAAAATTTTCTTGAGTGTTAGGGATTTTTTTAAAAAAAAATATCTTATTGCCTTATTTTTAGCAATAGCTTATATTGTTGAACTGAAATTCAAACCGTTTTCATTGTTTCATCAAATATTTATTAGCGCTATTTTCTTCCACTGTTGAAAGCTAAAGAAGAAATTCTGTTTAATATCTATGCAGTTAACAAGACAAATAAAAAAGCGATATTACAATATCATGAACGTTAAACGAATGATTATCCTTTATGTTGGTTAGTTAGATTACTTTTAGTTATGTCGTTATGTCATATGACTTGATTCTATTAGGATGGCCTATGCGAAATTTAGAAGATAGATGAACCTCACATCTATGTTTTGAATAGCGCTATGATGTCAAGGGACTGATTTCCATTAGATTAATTCATATACACAATAAACAGAACAAATGTAAGAGAATTAAAATGACACAGCTTAAATGCCTGACAGTTTGAAAGAATCATGGGCATGAAATTATATCTAAACGGCTTAGCTGAAATTAAATATAACCAATTGGTCACCAAAGGCAATTATTAAGTAAAAATGAATAAAAGATTTGTAAAAGCACATTAAAATGAATGTCTAACACGAGAATACATATATTTTTTTTTATCAAAAATATTTTATCTATTTGACTGTTTAAAGTAATTTTTTGAAATTCTCGGAAGAACTTCATTTCCGGTGAGTATATTAAAACAAACATGTAAACATCGTAAAAACATGAACTACTGATACAGATAAATTAAGTAAACTCGAATTTTAGTCACAATTATAATCCTATATATTATTTTTTTCATCAATACCAATTTTCTCATTAAAAATCTACACAGATGAATAATGTATCGTTAGACATGACTTTTTTACCAACTTTTGTGATAGTATACTTATCTACGTTGAAACAATATTATTTGCTTAAAATTTAAGTTGAAAGAACAATTAAAACATCACTGAGATTATGGTGAATCAACAATCTAAAGAAAAATAGGCTTAAGAATAACAGCTAAGGCGTGCTATTTTATATTTATTAGTCGTGGGCACGAGTTTCACCTGTGAAAATTTAAAGTAACAGTTATGAAGACCGTTTTTTCTACTTCGCTATTTTGAGCATGAGAGGTAATAATAAAATATACTATTATTCATTAAAAAAGTTTTCATTTGTTATTTTAAGAAAAACCATAGACATGTTTTCGCAGCTCTATCTTGCATTCATTTTTTATTTTATAAAATTATTAATAATTGCATAAAAAGAAACTATGTTTCATTATAATACACCGGATATCATTAAAAGGACTTATGTTATGTAATGATATTTTAAAATATTATTTTAAATCTTAATTAATTTCCTAATTTTTATCTTCATTTATCTCCTATTAACTTCATTCTAAAATTTTCTATTATTTACTGATCTCATTTCCACTTTCCATTTAATTAATTCTACATGCGCTCTGTAAAACTGCTCTTTTCAGTATTTTCTCACGCTTCAAATGAAAGGATAAAAATTCCTAATGCTTACAACATTCTTTTAAAGATACCTAAATTTCCCTTTCCTAATACTAAACGTGTCAATGAAATCCCTATCAAAATTTTATAGTAAAACCACTGAAGGAAAAATTTTGCTCTTGTGTCGCGATGTAGACTGACGCATCGCTTAATCCTTGTATGAAAAATTATGCCTCCCGTGGTGAAATAAATCGAAGTTTTAAAATTCCAAAAGTTTCTTCTATTTGTCCACGAAACCCCTCAAGTTTGTTTGCATATATTTGTGTTTATTTTAAGATGACATGAAAAACAGTTTTCGTCAATAATACGGTTTGTTGTCCTCATCGAGAAAGAAAACTTTAAATATATATAATAATAATAATAACACTTACAAATCAGAAAAGGCAATATTGGATTATTTAAAGGCAAAATTATTTTTAATTATAAGTTTATAATGGACATCATTATGATGGAATATACCAGAAATTTGAAGTTAATAATATAGTCTAAAATCATCATCAAAAAAGGAAAGAAATTAAAATAATAAAAATAATAATAACAGTTACAAGTCAGAAAAGGCGATATTGGATGATTTTAAGAATTTTTAATGATGCCAATTGCGAACATTTAATCACATAGGCATAATTATTTTTGATCATAAGTTATAAATGGCATCATTATGATAGAATATACCAGAAATTTGAAGTAAGAACGCTCCCATTCTTTTTCGTTATTCAATTACAAGCAAATATTGTTATCGACATCATTTTTCGGTACTTAATTCTTTACAAGACCACCGCAATGAATCTTTTATTGCTATTTCTATGAAATAATTATCAGAAGACAAATCGAGTTTCCACTGACAGTATCAATAGGAATTCATTGACGTCATAGAGGGAACCCAACAAGCTCCCCTTTGATGGACGTGGCCGGTTAATCTGCGATTATTTTTCCACTTTATTTGTTGTCGTACGTTTGGCAACAAACGACATCTTGGTTTGCGCAAAGGAGAACCTTTGTTTTAGGCTCAAGGTCCGGGAAGTACAGAGCCGAACAAACGAAGAAAAATTTCTGGGTATATTTATTAAAAGACGTAAGGGTGTGTAAATTCGCATTTGACTCCTCTGTGTACAATGTATAATTGCTTAGCATGAAACGGATACGAAAATAAAACTTCCGTAGAGAATCAAAGCACTCTTTATCGGTTAGTATTCCATGCTCCAATGCAGATTATTTAATGACGTTTAAAAGAACTAATTGAAAATTTAAACTCGTGGCGAATATTTACAAAAAAAAAATAATACGATTTCATTAGATGGAATTACAATTAATAAATGAGAAAAAAAATTAAATTAGTGAAAAAATGTTTATTATATACTTCAGTATATATGTAGATATGTATATATGTAGATGAATGTTAGTGAGTCTTTTATACAAATCTACAGTTTTCTGAGTTTTTTTTATGAAATCTGGCACATGTGTACTTTAAGACAAGAGGAAGATCAAAGCAACTTTTGCAAAGTCTCAAATATAAATTAAATTATAACTTAATTAAAAATGAAGCAATTTTTGGTGTTCTTCAACTATATCTTCTGAAAATATTGTTCCATAAAAATAATTTTTGTACTATTTTAAAAATTTAAAAAAATCCCATTACAATTACGGAACTCGAGAGTTTGATGAATCTCCGCGTTTCAAATTTCCTGAATCTTAAAAACTCAGTTTTGGAATTATGTCTGTCTGTCCATCTATCGCTGTGTCTGTCTGTGAGCAAAATAACTAAAAAACACCAAGGTTGGGTTATGCTAAAAAGGCCTGGGTTGCCAAGTCAGTTTTTGACTAAAAATCACATTTTTTTATTGTTTCCTTTGAAAGACCAATTATTTACGTTTCCAAATCTGTGTTTGTTTTGTTTCTACGGTTATTATATCAGAAGGTATAGATGTTTCTTTAAATCAACATTAACGAAAACGAAACCGGAAGTAGCACGGAAATAACCGGAAGTCAGTTTTTTGCGCTTTAATATCATTAATATTCACAGATTAAAATTCACTAAAGGTTCTGTGCTGAAATGTAAATATGTAGGGCATGTTCAAAAGCGAGTGGTTACTCAATTGCGAACTTTAAAAAAATCTATTAAAAATCTCGGGGGTAAAGGAAAGCTTACAAACAATGTCTTACATAAATTTCAAAACTATTATAGCGTTGCAATAAAATCCAATGTTGGTAATTTATTACAGATGCAAAGTGCAACATTTGCTGCATTTGCTCGTGTTTGTTCCAGTAATAAAAAGCCAATGCATGAACAACGCCCAAAAGGAAAGGATTCTTGGTGCAGATACCAACGTGCACTTTCAGAAGGCAGAAATATAAGCACTCAAGTATGGGACTCCCAAAAAATAATATGAATATTATTAAGCCTACTTATATTAAATTATGTGACCAAAATCTTCTGAAAAAATGCCTTCATGAGAAAACACAAAATGTTAATGAAAGTTTGAACAATATATTATGGACGATTATTCCCAAAAATACACTTGTTGAGTTGAAAACTTTGCGTTTAGGGATTAATATAGCTGTGTTGTTGTTCAATGATGGTTTTTTTCTGACATAATAGAAATTTTTAATGAATTGGTATTATTCCAAGTCATTACATGCTAAAACAATAGAGTAGCTTCGACAACGAGCGAACTGTTGCTGTAAAAAAACATTCTTTGCCTGTTACAAAATTGTCCAGAAAAATAAAATGGGCTATTAGGAAAAAAAATTAATAAAACAGAAAATAAGGAAGGCATTTGCTACAAAAGTGATGAATTTTAAGTGTTTAAAAGGAAATAAGATGCATGTAATGAATTTTAGATGTGCATTTTTTTAAAGAATGTATTTTTTTGTCAAAATGTTACTACGCAAGACATAGTTTCACAAAAACTTATGGATATACTTTCTTGAAATTTTGTATATATATTACCATAAGTGCTATGAAGGCAATTAACTAAAGATTTAGATCTAATGTTAATAGTTTTGATTTTTAGCACTTTATTGCCAGAAGCACCTATGATTTTTACAGTATTTTTACCATAAAAATGCTCGAAGACCCATAACTTTATTTCATTTGTATATTTTTCTTAGCTTTTAAGTCATTGACTTTATAAGTACAATAGCTATGTTGTGTAGAAAAATAATTTAAATTGGAGAATTTGTATTTAGTGTAGAGTGTTTTATATTTTGCTCTAATTTCATCAAATTTTACCAAAATACCTGAATTTAATTAATTAAATTAATTTTAAATTTTTCTATTTAATGTTATTTATTGTTTTGCGTCATAATCATCCAAAAAATCTACTAAAATTGATAATCAAAGATTTTTTTAAATGTGCCTCCGAAACCAGGCAGTTACCTTTCAAGTGGAACAAGTTTATATGTGGTTTTTAAGCAATATTTGCAGATTTCTATTAAATTTTTATCGATTAAATTATATACATATATATATTAAATTTTGTCTGTCTGTTCCATTCTGTACACATGCCTTTACTCTATTCACCTGTTATTTCGGGAGATTAAGAACCTTGTGTTTAAGCACTCCGTGACACTCATCTCAAATCAGCAAATCGGTTCGATTACACGTAAACACGATTACTAAAAAACATAAACAACTTAATAGATAAAATTTAGTATAAAGGTTTAGCAGCTAAAATATAGATCCGTATTAAATTTGGGACCAAATCCATAAAATCCTATCTTTATCTTTGAATGCATGTCAACAAAATAATTTAAAAACTTAAAAACTCGGGTAAATATAATTTGGATCATAGTTTTAACACATAAAGTGTAAATATTTAAGAAATGCTAAACCAAATTTGAGTCTGTCAGTCCATTTGAGTCCAAATGTCCGTCTGTATTTTCATATGGATTCAACTGCGATAAATCAAAGGCGCAACTTGGATGAATTTGGTGAGTAATCTTGTACCTACAATCAAATTTTGATTTCAATCGGCTGAAAAAAAAGGCGTTCCAAATACATACTCGGTTTCCTGGTACTTGTATGTTAATCGCATATTAGCGATTAATCAGTGAAAATCACTCGCTAATAGGTTCTTCCGCACTTATTGTCCAATAATCATATATGTTAATACACAAGTTCCGGTTTTCTTTAGTATATTTTGTACTTAAGAGTGAAACTCTGAAAATAAAAATATGAACATACATATGATTCACTGCCTTATATATATTTATTAGCAAATATTTATAAAATTTACTAATATATATATATATATATATATATGTGTGTGTGTGTGTGTGTGTGTGTGTGCGTGTGTGTGTGTTATTTAAAATATATATCTAATACATTAGATAGAATTGGTTAGAATCTATGCTTTCTTCACTTATCATATATCTATAATATTATCATTGCATAGGAATCCGCCAGGAATGGTTATTTTCAGTTTTTTTTTTCATAAGGAAAAATACAAAATTTTTGTAAAAAATTTTTTTTTAATGAAAACGGTATTTTTTTTACATAATTAATAGTTGATTGATTATCGATTATTATAATCGGACTCTTAAAAATCGTTCTTTTTTTTTTCTTCTGTACATTTTTTAAAAAAAATAAATACAATATAAAAATAAAAACCAAATATCTTTTATTTTCTGTTTTGAAGAAGGGATTTATGAATGAAAATATCAATCATATATATGAAGGGTGACATTCATGAGATTTCATATATCACCAAGTTGACAAAAATAAGAGAAAAATGCATACACTTACAACTTTTGTTAAATGTAAGTGAATAAAACTATTACAGAGAAATCATAAAATCAGTTTTTAGATTCTTAAAAAAGAAACACAAATGCTTTATCTTCTTTTTTTCATTCGGTTTAAAGAATAGAAATGCAAAAATTATCCATTTCGTTGTATAAATATTCCAAATTCTTCATATGACGCAAAAGAATCGAAGCTTGATTTTATTCGATAAATGCAAAGATATATAAAGCAAACTATGCTTAAAACGTGATAAATCTGGCAAAGAGGAAAAGCAAACATCCCATTTCATTCAAAGGCTGCAATAAATGATATGAAAAGAGTTTCAAATATTTATATGCAGTGAAATACACACAGATTTTGAAAGCCGATAAAATCAATTCATACCAACGTAATACTCTATAAATACACATTTGAGTAATTATAGAGTTTTACGTGAGTATGTCATATGACGTTACATAGTCATTTGACAATGCATTTCGTCAAAATGTCCACAACATCTAATTTTCAAAGATTCGCTTACTTTCAATTTTTGAATAGATTTTAACATTTCTAATGTTCACGGACGTTTTTAATTTTTTAAAGATGCCAAGATTTCTCATTTTCAAAGGAATGTTAATGAGTTTCCGGATTTTTATGGATATTTAAAAATGAATACGAAAGAAATTTTTTTTTTAAAGCTCCTGTAAAGATGTTTTAGCTAATAAAGTACAATATACAGTTTTATTTTAATACTTGAATTTACATTCATTTCATACATAAAAAAGCATATAAATGAGTACGAATAAGTGAGAATGTGCTATCTCATTTCAATGAAATTAATTAGAATACTTGAGATGTTTTTTGTGGATTATATATAACTTTTTATAGAATTAAATTATAGCGTCTTTAAATGATTTAATTTTAGCTCATAAATTTGATAAGTGATAACTCAATGCTGATATGATGCACGGGTACAACGCTTCAGGAGTAAAATTTGGGTCGATTAATTATTATCCGTAAATAGATAAATGTTGATATATTTGTAAGTTTAATAAAATAGATTCTAGTAACTAATATTTACTATGCTAATAAATGTTCATTCAAATATAAAATATAATTACAGTTTTCTACCGATATAACAATCAAAAATCATTTTAGTTTTGTTCTTATTTTTTCTCATTCCTTATGCCCTCTATTTGTCAATTTAGTTCATAAAGATTATCGAAATTATTTTCACCTGTACAGATAGGAAGGAGAAAATAATCTCTGAATCTCTTCTCGTTAATTATGGCACCATTTTTCTTTGGTTATTTTTGCCACTCAAACTGTTTATTGTACAATAAAAAAAAACAGAAAGAATAATATTTTGCACAGTTAAATTTGAGGTTTTTAATATATAATACGAAGTCAGAGAAGACCAACAAAAAAAGAGTTGTTTACGGCAAAACAATTAATTATAGGAAATGTAAAATTTTATGCTATTATAGCCTTCCAATTCTGTCGTTAATGAAGATTCTAACTCATATATAGAGTCATAAAATTTTTGAAATCGTAAACTGTAATTATTTGCGACAATTCCTGTAAAATACGGATATCTAATATCACAGACATTCTTTACGATTTTTCACGTAAAAAAATAACAATTAATTGCCACTATAATATGCGTAGTGCATTAGAAATTAAAGATAATAAAATATCAAGAAAGTGCTTAATGTTTACCAAAAATAGTATGCTATTTCATTTAGATCTTAAATTTTTTTTTGAAATAATTTAATTAATACCTTTTTTAGCTTACTTCTACTCTTTTTTGCTTCAAAGGCAGCAAAATTATATAGATTTTTAGTTAGTTTTGGTCTGATTTATTAGTATAGCTTTAATGTACAGTCTATGCAGCTTTTATACAGAAACCAGACGTTTACAGGGAAACCCTAAATTATTTGCCCATTGGAAGGTTAAGTAAAGATCATTTTATAAGTAAGAAAAAAAAATTCAGTATTAACATAGATTAAATGTGTTTACTCACCTCCACGTGAGGTTGGTAATGGGCCACTTCTGCCCTTGTATTGCATATCGTTTGACCCTGTAGAGTCCTCCTTGTATAATATCGGACACACCACAGCGCTTACGCTGCATAAGTTCTATGGTGGCTTCATCAATGAAGCCAGTAGGTTTCAAGCCCCCATAAAGCTGCATGGTGGAGATGGCCTCTCTCAACTGACTGTCAGTCCTCAAACTCCCTGAAGCAGGGTCGGATGGGGGCAGGTACCCGTACTTGGTGAGGAAAACCTGCATAAAGATGAGAATTCATTTGTTTTCGTTACATAAATTTAAGAACAAAATTAAGAATTTTTGAAGAGGAGGATGGTGCAGAAGGAATTTTTCAATATGCAATTCACTGACAGTATAGCAGTAATGATAATATGAAAACAAGGCAGTAATAACTGCACTATTACGCTGCAGTGAATAATAACTGCAGTAATAACTTGATTAATACATTTCAAAGCCTCTTAAATCCACATAATCATAATACCTGTCAACGCTCTGCCCCTCCTAGTCATCAAAACTTCACTTCTGAATCCTGTTACCCGTTCAGCATATGATTTAAAATATAATTTATTTGTTGAATTTTCATTAAAATAATTTTAACTTATTCTCTAATGCATTATTTAATGAAAACCCACTACAAATTTGCAAGAAAACAGCATGTGATGAAGAAAGACTGAGACCTTTTATTAGGGTGTGGACTGCATGCGTAGAGAACAGTAAGAGATTATTCTATATTTTGTGACCAAACATTTCTGTCCCCTTTTTGGAAAAAAAAATTTAAGTTTTCTTTCCTTTTCTACTTTCTCGTACATGAAATTTTAGAAAGACAAAGTACTGCAATTATCAAAAAATTCGAATTCGAGATTCTGACGAATGTTTCGAACCTCCCTGAGTTCGAAAAAGATATTTTTAAACTTATGTCTGTCTGTCTATAAATACGATAACAACAACAACAAAAAACCGTTTTAATGACGAATGAAATTTGGTATATAGTCTTCATACCAAATTTATATATTATTATTACATTTTGCACGAAATCCATTTAGGTGAAGTCTGTCTGTCCGAATACAAGTGAAGGTGGTAACATCAAAATGTAAATTTTGTTCAAACGTTTAGCATTTCAATGAAGGTGCGTATCAAATTTGGAACCAAATCCGTCTAAAGGATGTCCGAATCTGTCGCTTTATATTTTCGCACGCATTTACACGCGATAACTAAAAAATGTAAGAACTCAAATAAATAAAATTGGATAAGACAGTTGTGATTACTGCTGTAGTGCTGTGTTAAATTTTGGCTACACTTGATCGATAAAAAGGCGATTAAAATTTATATTCAGTTTTCTTCACTGTATTACGAAACGCAAAACGCATCTACACGGGATTCTAAAAAAAAAAAAAAAAAAAAAAAACCCCTCAGTATTTCGGGCATTTACAATCCCCCCCCCCAAGGTTCAGAATTTTATACGTGGGAAGGGGAGATAGCATTTTTATTATAGGGATATAATTAACCGAAATGTAAAAAAGGGAAAATCGAAAAAGCGACACGGAACAACGCAAACATGCAAAAGTATGAGTTAAATAGTCAATATACAGAAAAAAATCATCAAAACTATAGCCCAATTAGATTTAATATTATTTATTTCAAAATATTTATAAAAATAAGAAATCATTAGCATATGATTTTTCCAAAGACACTTTAAGTAGTATATTGTCAAGATGAAATTCAATATATGTATAAAGGACAATAAATATGAGGGAAATCCAATGCTTTATTGTAAGCACGAATATATTTTAGCAAACATTTCTTTAATGGTCAACAATGCATCTCAGACAGATTACTGGCCTTTTCTTTCTTATACAGGTCTTTCATTGACGATTCAACAGACATTTCATATTTTGCTTTTGAGCATCAGTCCCATTATACAAGCAACTTCATTTTGTCTACAAGATTCAAGTGTAAAAGAAATTTTTGAAATTTGGGACCACATTTTTTTTAGAGATAAGTATTTCTTTGCAATTTGGCAGCTTTGTAAGGTATTTTCTTTGCAGCATTTTTTTGACGCTATTTTTTCTTTTAAACCTGATTGTTTGTCATAAACCTGATTGTTTTTTGTTTGCTAAGAACTTCTGCTTTGTAGATTCTTGTTATTGAATTAAAGTTTACAGAGATTTATGCCCATTTTATCTTTAGGATGTGCTTTTTAAACAACTGAACTGCATATTTTTTAGAAAAAAGAGTGAAAGATTTAAAAAAAAAAAAAAAAAAACTGCGGATACGTGGAAGTATCACATCCCTGTAATTAGAGAGCACGCGAGAAAATTTTAGGGATACCACTCTCGCTGATTTTATAGACTATTTGCTGTGTCCAATATTAGCAAGCTATACTGTTTATATTTTTAAAGATTAAAAAAGCCATTTATTAAAAAAAAATTCCTTGAAAATTTTGCTACGAAATCTAGAATATAACAAAAGGGAAAGGTCATTGCCTAGAAACTAGTTTACTTCACAAAATCTAATTTTTTTTCTTTCAATAGATGAGAAACCATAACTTAATTTTCCACCCGAAACATTTATACATAGGAAAATAGTCAGCAAATTTACTCTCAAAAGTTTTCCTTTTTAACTTACCATAATTTAATATTCTTTCCCCAATTATGAAATTCTACGTCAAAAGCGGTTGGAACTTGCAGAAATTATCATAAAATCAACTTTCAAAGATTGTATTTATTCTATGTTCCTCTAGATACGTTGCACCATTACATATTCCACAAAAATTGACTTAAGTTCGTTTTATACAGTCAGTGAAACACAAAATACTATCTGGTGTAATAAAAGAATATACAAGTTAAAAAGAAAGAATCTCGAGTAATTATTTTCAAAACTAAAAAGAAAAATTGTGATAAAACGAGTTTCATATAAACTGAATTTCAAATCTTTTACACACAAGAACACAACCCATTTTACAATATTATATTTTAACATATTAACATTTAACATTTAACATATTTTTATTTTCTCGTTTCTGAAGCCTACTCTAAGAATGTGTTGTAACTGTCTAAAATTCGATCTTGACGATCTAATGAATATTGACATTTTAGACTATAAATTAATAAAAGTGTTTTTGGAATTATGCCTTTGTACACGATATCTCTGAAATACAATGAGGTAAGACTGATGAAATTTGGTGTGTAGTTTTTACATCAAAATAATAGATATATTTCAAGTTTTCAATTAAATTTTTCAACGGAACACAATAAATTAGGATATTAACGATTAATCTATATCAGGTTAAGGAAAAGGTGACACTTCAAAATATATCGTCAACTCGAGAAAATTGGTATGGCGTACGCCAGGAAGCTGGTTAATCAACTTTCCAATCTGCTTTATTTTTCTCTCATTAAATAGACTGACCAGCACTTAGATGCGATGAAAATCCATCGAGAAATGCATGGATTGGTGCTTAGTGAATGTGGGTTGGAAAGAGGAAGCTGTGATAAAGCGGGGCTGTGGTGTATTTTAACAAGGCGATCAGTGTGGGGTTACAGTAACCATGAATGACCAGACAAATTGGACAGTTGAAAATTGGAATGACATGGAAAACTATTATTCCACTCATGTGGTACGGAATGATCGTGAATGTCCACAGGTAGAATTGGGTCCAAAAAGATGGACGAAAAAGTGGAACGACTTAGAGTGCCATCTCTCCACTGATGTTATGTGGAGTGTCTGTGTGAATGATCAACCAAAACAGATGAGCAAAAGAGAGGAATGCCCTGGAATTTCAACATTTTATTGGAGTGCAGTGATCGTGAATGATGGGCGTAAAATATACCTAACATTTAACAAAACGATTTTCTTCATATATACTAGAACTTGAGACAGACTTTAAATAAATAAAATTTCGCACCGGTTTTTATAATGAAGAAAGGCAATTAGGTATAAAACTTCAAATGAATTTCATAAAAGGTAAGATATTACAAGGGTAAAACCGGTACAAGCTGCTATTTTGATAATTATTCATTAGAAAATGAGTTTTTGTATGATGTAAAGAATTTTAAATGACATCAATACAGAATGTTTAGACGTATTAAATGCAATTAAAATTACTTTTGGACCGGGATAACCTGGATGGTAGGGCGTTCAATTCGCGGCCCTTGGGTTGCGAGTTAAACCTCGCCGGCCAGACACTTCGTGTGTGTAGTGGTTGGTGCACCTATAAAACTGTCGTGGTTACAAAGTCCTCCATGTCGAGAGTAACACCACTGGGGGTACTGGATTAGGGGTGATCGTTCTCTGATTCAGGTCTAAATTAAGATCTGTGAATGAAATGCATGAATGAAATCCGCTCCGTTAAAAGTGATTGTGACGTGTGTCTAGCTAAGTCGTACTCTTGGCCCTAGATGGCGCTACTGAAAAACAAGAGACGCACCCTTAGCTTAAAATCACCGACTTCTAAAGGCAGTCGGCTTGTCTATGACAAGTGCCGTTAACAACAACAACAGAATTGCTTTTGACTGCACTTTATAGAGGCCAGTGTTTTGAAAATTCACAAAAAAATCGAGGGAAATCATTTTGGAATTTTTTCAGCACCAATGAGACAATATAAATTTTATTGTAGACTATCAGTCAAAAGATCGCAGTTACAGAAAAATAGCTAAATTTATTACCCGAAATTAACATTATAATTTATAACTTTTATGATTTTCTTTTCCAATATGTTGGAATTTCACAGTGACTTAATGGCAGCATCTCGGCTTCAGAACCAGAAGGTCATAGATTTGAAATACGATTTCAAAGAAGATCTTTTGTTTACGGAAGGGTTTTTGTTTCGGCTAAATTTGTAGTGGATTAAATATCTTCCCGGTGATATGTGTATGGGGTAGTGCGGAAGCTTGGGGATAGGGTGTTAGTTCAAGTATCGTACTTATCTGTTAACCACGGGTCAAAATTGGAGGATCTATCAAAGATAATACATGCCTAGTTTCCAAAACGGTACATAAATTAAATTAATACTGAAAACTTCAGGCAATTTTTAGATGATCCATTATGCTTAAAGATGTTTTTTGAAAAGAAAAAAAAGTTTCGAAGTACATGTAATATTTTTCGGAATTTTTCACACTGCAAATTAGTATTTAAAATGAAGAAAAAAAGATTTCTAAATTATTTTGTAATATTAAACTCTCTTAATGCAAAAATTGAAAAATATTTTTCAAAAGTTATCTCGACTTGTAAGAATCTGATCTCGTATCAACAATCTTATTCGAAGCTGATAAGAAAAAAAAAAAAAGAACCCTAATTAATACTTGCCTAAAAAGTAGAGTAAATGAAGTTGTTCCGTTGTGTTTTCGGTTTTGAAAGACAAGATTCACACATGAAAGCTTTTTTTTCCGTCAAAGTGATGAAAAGAAACATTTTTACTTGATTTCACGAATTATTTTAAATTATATTTAAATATATCATATCTATGAATAAAAAATTTTATGAAATCATTTGCCAAAACGTAAAAAGTTATTTGAGGGGGACAAAATGGGTAAATTTGGACAAATGATTGTTTAAAAAATCATTGATAAGAAAACGATATAGAAGATAATCACAATCTAACGATAATTTTCATGAAGTTGAAATGTTTAATAAAAACAACTAGCTCAAATCTGGCAATCAAATTATAAAAATACATAGCATCAATTAAAATCTTATTCATGAACGTGCTTTTTAACTCAATGTATAATTAAAGTAAATAGACTTCTTAGAACTCTTAACCTTCAATCGCAGCTGTTTTTTTAATAAACCAATATGCTCCTAATTATTTAAATCTTTTCTAATTACCTTTTAAATGTAATTAAATTACATTTTATATTTATGCTTTCAAGTGAATTATTTTAATTAGGCAACTAATTAAATAAGGTATATAATGTCACTTTCCCCATTAAATGAAGAATCCACTTCATGGGACAATGCATTTTTTTCTAATAATTATATTCTAATAATTAATCTTTTATTTCTATGAACGTTAAAAACGAGTTTATGCCTATGTGTATGTTGGCATTTTAAAATACAGAATATAAAATCTTCAGATATCGAATTTTGCATAGATATACTTTAAAGGATGTAATTGTCTATTTCAATGAAATTTTTAATAAATTTCAATTAATTAAAAATAGAAATAAAACTTAGATTCTTTTTCCATCGAAAATATCTGGAACATTTATGAGACCAGAATGAATTTGTACCATCTAAAAATTAAAAAAAAAATGATTCCATTCTTTTCACAAGTAAATATTCAATAACACAAACTTTTGTTGAAGGCGAAGTAATAGTATAACTGAGAACATTTTTGGTATTTCTTTGACAATTTCCTAATGAATTATTACTGTTATTTATTTTATTTGATTAAATTTTTGGTTGAATTTATTCAAAAAGTACTTAAAAGTTTCTTAACTTTCTTATCAGAATATTCCAATTTTGCTATCATGCAGATTGGCATGCTCATACAATACAAATTAAATACGCCGCATCGTTTTAATGTTAGAATTAACTAATCATATTATAGAATAAATTTAAAAAGTGAAAACAACATGCAATTAGATGTCAGATGAAGCAAATGTGGGTATATAAAGCTTATATATGCAACTAACTTAGAGAGGATCGTATGCACCAAAAAATAGATAAGGTATAAGGCTATTAAAATCTCTTAACCTTAAATGTAATTTTTCAGCAGAATCGTGAACATCATGAATGAGATTTTATTCAAAATAAACACAACCAGAATTTTTAGCAAATTAACTATCAAAAACGGTTTGTTATAAATAAAAGAGTACTAAAATCGCTTTTAAAACAATTACTATCCCTTTATATAAATGCTATGTAATTTGAAAATAAATTTTTCCTCAAACTTCTTATCAGGTAATGCCACTCATTTAGAACAATAAATTAATTAAAATTATCCAATAAATAACAAGTAAGTTTCAAAAGATTAAATTAATGTGTTGTTATCGAGAATAGACAAGTTATAAAACTTCAAAACCTCGCTCACATTCAGAAATAAGTAGAAAATCAATTATAAAAATTACATTTTTAGAATGAGGCAAATCAAGTTAAATAAATATGTGTAACAAAAAGGCGAGTGTTATAAACTAATTAATGAAATTTATTTTAAAAGAGTGTGTTGCATTATCACAATTAACTATAACTTAACAAATTAATACTTAAAAATTTCTATCAAAATTATACTTTAATTATCTTTAACACACTTAAGTAAGAAAATTAATATACTTATTAATGTGTTTAACATTTATTTATCATTATCTATCTTTTCAATGATGTATTACATTAATATTCAATAATCTTATTTTTTTAATTCAATTGCGAATTACAAAAAAATTAAATTTTAAAAAATCGAGAATTTTTTTAATATTTTGGAATCAGTTGCCTGATTTTAATTACGTTCAATAATTAATTAGAATTTCTTATTTCAATTTATATTATTTTATTTCAGTCACTTCGATAGTTTAAAAACAGAGAAATTAAAGCCGGAACTCTAATATTAAAAAAAATTCTCAAATATCTTTGTGGTAGAGCTTCCTACATCATGCACAAAAGGATGAGTTTTTCCTCAAAAAACCTTTCAAATTAACGACAGAATATGTAAATAATCGCCCATTAATACCATGAGAAAGATCCGTGAAAGTTAATTTATTGGCACACGGAATACATTAATATTTATTATACATATATTATCTCTTACACAGACCACATTGTCTGTCACACTACGCCTTCAACAAGCTGTCAACGAAGATTTAAAGATCAGTGTCGCAAGACCTACACACATTACTCCCTTTTTACAAGTAATCTGAAGACAAATTTGCAGCTAGGAATACACCTTCCTTAAAATTTATGTATCATATTAAAAGGCTGGAATTTTAAGAAGGCCGCACAGAGGATGCTTCTTGTTTGCCCAGATGATCATCTACGCAGCATCCCGTGGCTTTAACATCCGTCACCACAAGTGGTCCCAATTACAACTGCCTCGGAAATTACTCGACCAGCTCGTTAGATGTTTATTTTGTATTCTTTCGCCAAGGTACGTCACATTATTCATTCATCTCTACAATGATCATGGTCACAGAAATCATTAGGGGGCGAAAATTTGGCTTCATCTGGACAGATTCCAGTAATTTCAATTTTCGTCATCAACCAATCATTTTTTTCTTTCCTCCCTACGTTGGATTGAAAGATAGCCTTGATAAAATGAAAAAGGGTATTCGATTCTGGGTAACTTCGTGGATTAAAGTTATTAAGAGCAATATTTCGAAAAACAGAAATAAAATATCCAAAATATGTTCGTCTATCATTAAAGCCTTTTTTCTTGTCAAGCAAAAGCTAATCGAAAGACACTGCAAAAGTCAACCTGCACTTAAGTCAAAATCAAAGTATCCACCTCTTACAGGGTTTTATCAAATAATGAAAATATGTTGTAGAAATAGGAAGGAAACTGTTGCATAGTTTCATTGTATATGAAAATGTGAAAGCTTTAGAATTTTAGTGAATATTCAAAAATATGCTCACTTTATAATATAAGAAAAATATGATTAAATAAGTCCGTAAACAAGAAAAATATGATATTTGATTTTACTTTCTATTTACAAAAATCGCTACAAAATAGAAAGCTAATTATTTATGGTAATAAAAGTATGAATATAACATATCTTTACTGCTAATAAAGATTAATGCATGTTGATCTCTTTGTCTGTGTGTTGGCGGCCTCTCTACAGGCAAACCATTTGATCTGCAGTTACTAAACTTGACGCATGTATTTTGGAGAGCAAAAATGTTTACCTCGGTATGTTTCATTATGCCGGCGTACTGGCATAGGAGTAGCGCATGTTCCCCGTGATCTGGGCTTCTTCTGTGTTCTATCTGTGAGGTGTGTGAATGTGCCACCCTGTAAAAAGGGGTTGTGAAAGCGAATGTAACGTATGAAGTAGTTAAGCCGTTCTCTTGCCCCTAGTTCAGCCTACTGACAAAACGAGACACGCTCACTCTGCTTAAATCGCTGTCATGGGCTTGTAAAGTGCCAGAAGTCACAACAACAGCACGTTTTACAATTAAAAATTAAGAAATATTTTAGTTTTTCCGTGATTATTTCAGAAAATATTACACCACAAAAATTTTTTTATATCATTTTAAAATTCTAAAATTAATTTTTTAATGATATCATTTTTTGCCGTATATTTTCTCCCATTTTTAATCAGTTTTATAAAAAAACTATTTTAAGCGAATTTTGCAAAAATTTTAATTAATTCTTTAATATTTCTTGGTCATATCGTTTACATTATTGCTACTAATATTTCATTCTAAATTTTTCACATTATTGATGATCAAGATATAAAAATTTGGGATTTTTTTAATGATGAGTAGATTATAGTATAAACCATGTTTTCCATAAAAATTATGTGCATTTTGTTGTGCTCACAATCAAGATTTAACTTCATAATCCAGCAATGATGAAATTTTTTTAAGTGCGCCCATTGTTAAATACTTCTAATATTGCAATATAATTAAATGTGAAAAAATATGGACAGAAAATTAGGGAAAGACATTATATAGTGAACAACAGAACGATGTAAGACTTCTAAAATAACAAGAATTCCATGTCTAACAAAATTTGAAGTTTAAGAATATTTTGCCGATGAAGCCATTAAAGGCCAAGTTATATAGGATATTTAATTAAAAGTTTTACCAACTAATAATCCTAGCAAACCAGCAGGTCTCCAAAAGCGGATAGTGTATAAATAAAGTATAAAATTAATGTAATCTATCTATTGGAGAGTCAATGCAAAAAATTGTCTCATTCAACAGAACTCATATGGTTGAGCCTAGCAGAATTCTGAGAATTCAAGATATCTGACATTAAAATTCACAACCTTCTTCAACATGAGAAAGCAAATAATTAAAAATAACATTTTACGTAAGTCATGAAGCCGCAGTGGCAGAATTTCGGATTCTCAATCAATCTGATTCCAAAGAAGATTGCGCCATATATCTAGGCATACACATTAAAGTAGGCATATACATAATACATATTAAATTCATTGGGGTGAAATATCCTTCTTCATTATGAAATAAAAGATGATGATATCAATTCGAAAACAGTCAAATCTCGCTTAAAGAGAACATCACATAATGTGCAAAACAAAATATTAAAAAAAAAGTGCCTTTCTTAACGAGCGATGTTTCACAGAATGAATAGAGAAAAGATATCATGTCATCACATGTTGGATTGTCTGTGTTGACTGCTTATTTGAAGAGAGTCCTTATGGAAGAAGTTTTGGCCAGATAGCATTGTCAAACGTGACTCTGAGGCCAACGGGGCTTTAATCGACGAAATTGTGCCTCTGGTTTTAATTATGGGACTAGAGGTGGATAGAGAGAATGGATGGGATGTGGTGGATGAAGTCGAAGAACATAGTCAGAACTACCGAGGAACTGCATTCTGCGTCACATTCAAAAGTTGAAGGGGAGATTTGATCAAAAGAGAAAAAAAATAATAGAGAAACAAAGCAAAATCTTTCAGAGAAATAAGGGAGATGCTGAAATGCATTGTATGTTGAGAAGCATTACTTTGATAAGGCAGAAACTATGCGCACTACAAATTCATTTAAAAATAATACTGCGTCTCATTTTCGCCAACTTTTGAAACATAGCCAAGGAAAAATGTCTTTAAACAATTTTCTTGTAAAAAACATGCATTATTAATAATAAATAGCATTATCAAAAATGTGAATATGTTCTTTTTTTTTTTTGAGTAGGAAGCATTCTCTTATTTTATAAAGATTTCTGTTAAAAAAGTTTCACTCAATGAGTGTTTCCCATTAAGAGTAAGATTCGGAAACAAATCATGCTCGTTAAACGAGGTTCCCATGTATCTTCTTTATCAATCGACTGTTATTCCCTGCTGTGTTGTTATTCCCAAAACTGTGTGTATTTAACTTCAGAATAGGACGTCAAGTTAAGTAATTTAAATCATATTTAATTAAATTTACAAGATAACTGCAAGGAAATTATTTCCATGTAATTTTGATTAACGGTCGATTTTTTTTTCCTTTTTCACATTTGCACATATATACATGGGATAAAGCACATATATATGGGTTCGATAAAAATAAGTATAAAAAATGAAATTTAGGAATGCATGTGAAATTTAATATCTTCACATTCTTTGGATTTTTAATATAAAAACATAGTAAAAATACAAAATAATATGTTCATATTGTATTCATTAATGATCTCTGCAAAGTATTGCCATATTTGATACTTAATTATCTAGCTTAATATGGTGGAAGAGCATGCCAGATAAGTCTGAGCTACATATATTCTCATTTTCTATCCCATACATATCATTAAAAAATATCTCTAGCGAAAAATACACGTACGAGTTTTGGATCTTTATCAAAATGTTGAAACGATATTAATTATTTACATTGATGTTTTGTTAATAGTTGAATATAATTTTCTTTCTCGTTCGATGACTTAAAAAAAAATCTTTTATTAGAAACTTTTTTTTTTACTGTTTAATGATTATCTCTAACAAAATAATTTCAAGCATTTACTATATTTCATTGGAATCAGTATTTTTCATTTACTGCAAAGAATTTCCTAAAAAAGACAGGGGGAGAAATCGGTAAAGTATTATGGGGATTTTAGATCAGACGTTTGGCGGCGTCCTGGAATAGGGGTAGCGTGTCTTCCCCGTGATCTGGGCTTCCCGGGTTCGAATCCCGGTTCGGGGATATTGTTCTGTGTTCTATCTGTGAGGTATGTGAATGTGCCCCCCTGTAAAAAGGGGTTGTGCAAGCGAATATGTGTGAGTTTCATGAGCTAAAAGTCAGACTTCTGCCCTCGGCTGCTCAGGAATCTTTACCCTCCGAAGCTACTTCAACCCCTTTCAATGGTAACGCGGACACGACATCATCTCAAAAATTTCGTCTTCAGATGTAAACATTGTTATCTTTCATCATCATATGACGAAATAATTTGTCAAGAAATAAGGAAAACAGTTGTATCTTTAAAGAAAAATATCAGTTACCTCTGTAGCACGTGAAATGATTGGGTGTTTAACTTATATGCAAATAGATTTCTCTCTTTAAGTGAATTTTTAAGTACAACTTCGTAATTTATAATGAAACTCTCTTATATCTATATTTAAAGATTTAATTCAAATATTCCATGTGAATTTATTCCATAGAAAAGTAAACAGATAGTTTTAAAAGGGTTAAATTATGAAAATAAAATTATTTGTGGAAAAAAGATGTAACATATCATTTGTAGTTAACATTCTTATGTTTTTTTTATATTTACTCATAAATTTATTTTATCAAAAATACATTCTTCTTGTCTGAAAATAATTCTTTTTTTAATAACAGTAATTTTATAATGGTAATATAACTAACAAAAAAACTTTAAATAAATGAATAAGTTATAAAATATCTGAGAGATTTCTCATTTGACTTTCGAGAACACTGCTAGATTTAAGTTTAATCAAAGTATATATTCTTAAACTGATCCAAAATTTGATACAACTTTAGTTTAAGGTTGACAAGCCTACTATCATCTGTCTAATTCTTTGCTTATTACATATGCATCCACATATCAAAGGAAAAAATTTTTCTTTTGAAATTCCGATACTATAAAAACAACGAAGTACCACGCATGGTTAATTTTTTTCTGTTTATTGAACAGATTATTCCCCATAATTTTTAAGCTGCTAACACATGTTTTCAAACAAAAATGAATTGAATTTATATAAAAAAAGTTATGAAGCACAATCGGAAATATTTGAATAACTTAATATCACATACCATTTCAGGTGATGTACAATACTTCCCAATATTCATTCATAGGAATAACATTAGAAACGATAAAAGTAGAGTAAAAAGAAGAATGCAAAAAAAAAAACCCGACTCAAAATATATTTCCTATTGAATAAGTAGACAATGGGCTATAAACTGGCCTTTGTTTCCTGCAACCAATCAGTTTTAAGTTTCGTTAGGCGTTCTATAATATGTAACGGTTGGGTGATGGTTCAAGTTGCTACAAAGTAAACAGAAATCAATTCTTTAAACAAACAGTAGCACTTATTGTCGCAATAAATAAAAACGCCTTTTGTTCTTCAAAGTTTTGCAGTGCCCTCTCAGAAAATTACTAATTTTCACCAGAAAATTAGCTCCCTCTCCAAATTAGTAAGACATTTTTTATAATTGTAAGAATAATATTAATAATAAGAAGAAGAATTATTCGTTTTTCTTTCCACTTTATATTGCTATTAGTAGTATAAAGCTTGCAGCAAGAAGTTAATTAATTGCCATAAAATTGCCCTAATGAAGAAATGTGAGGCTTTTTATAAGTATGTTACCTATTTTGGAAGAATTTTTCAGAAATTCGAAACACGTTTTATTCACATACTTCATTTTTAAACAGTATTTCTCGTGTCTCAGGAAAAGGCAGTTGATGGACGGCCTCAAAATAGACGACTGCATTTGTTGAGAGGAGGAGCGAGATACGAATAGGAGCATAAGACGTGGAGAAATAACGGAGTTGTATCACAAATTATTCTATTGACACCTCCTAACGTATTAAAACAGACCCGGTTAATATTCTATGATTCCCACCCAACTTCTGGGAATCAGAGAATATTTTGAAGTTTTTGAATAAAATGAATAACAAAAGGTGAACTTATATTTTGGATGATATAGTGAAAATTACAATTATTGTTGTTTTATTTCTTTAGTATTTTAATCACACACACGATTTATTGTAATAGCATCGATTGATAGAAAAAAATGCTGCTATTGTATGAAATTATCTTTATTGTTTTTAACTATTCGTCCAAAAAATTCAATACATGATCTTCAAAATAAAATATTTCTTCAATAAAATGTAAATTGTAAAATGGCAAATTAAAACAAATATATATCAAAAATAATGAAATTTTATTAAAAAAAACTTTTTGCTTTCGGCTTTTCATGTAACACAAATCAGCATTAAAATAACAAATTAATTTAGCACCTTTTTTTTTACAATTTTTTCCTAGTGCACATCCTAGTTCACTTGTCATACAAATTTATGTTTCTTTTATATTAGAATAGAGGAATAATACTTAAGAACAAATGCTTCTCAACAGCTTTGTATTTGGCATTTAACATTTCATATTTGTAATCTTTTTTTTTTTTTACTTTTTCAAATGTCTGGATTGAAATTGTAAAACACACTCTTGCCTCTTCAATAAGTTTTGAAATTTTAAATAACAAATTTAAAAATTCTTAGTCAATTAATAACTTAAGTTTAAATTAAGCATTAACAGAATATAACTTATTTTATGCTAGTTTAAAAAATTAATCCTTTCGAATTTGTATATTTAGGGCGCCTCAGAATTCAAGGAACAAATATCAAGAACTAAGCGAGCACACTAAAACCGATTGAAATGTATACAAACAAGTGATTCGTTCAAGCATAAACACACACACACACAAAAAAAAAACAGATGTGAAAAAAAACATAAATTATTTCAAAAGTAATATTTAACACTTTTTAACTATGCTGTAAGTAAATAAATAAGCAATACTGTAGGTGAAACTATTTTTAGCAGTTTAACAATAACTGTTCAAAATTGCTTCGATTAACAATAACACATCCATGGCAACGTCGAAAGAGTGAAGCGGCGAAATATCAAAGATACAATGCAAAGATACTCGCAAATCGATCCAAAACATAGCAAGTATTCCATTGATTTTTCAAGCGTGCATTAATCATGGTGGATTTGATTTTGAATAATTATTCTAAAAATTACTGTAAATTAGCCCTTTTAACATTGCTGTCACACTAAATAATTTATGTATCTTTTTATGTCTAGATCTGGTGTATGTTCATGGTCGGATTTCTTAAGAGGCAGATACCTACGGCCCCTGGATTGAGAAAGATAGCAGACAAGTTAATTAAACATATTATTTATCCATTTACCAATAAATGAATTCATAAATGGAACAAATCTTATAAATTATAAAATATTTGGATTATAATAACATTTTGTAAGCATTTTTGATCAGGTTCCAATCAACTTGAATACATTAGTGTATCAAGTTCACCTAATTATTAACATGCGTACACACATAAAAACCGCGCAATCATGAGTTATAATAAATATATTTAAAAAACAAATACATTTTCACAAAACTGCTAAAACAAAACAAAAAAACTTAAATCATTAGCATGCTGAATAAGTTAGAAATGTACTGAATTGTGAAACAAAATTGAACAGATTATTAAATGAGAGGCCCTCATAATGTGCATTATCGACCATTGCAAAATGCCTAAATCTGTTATTGTTAGTGTCTCAAAGCATTATTTGTATCCATATTCCCAGGGGAGGCACCTGAAGATTGGGCAGGAGGAGCTTCCGGCAGAGTGAATTCGTCGCCCAGGTGGGTACAAAAATTATGTAGGATGAATACTTCCAACCGATGACTGAACGTATCTCCTACGAGAGGAGTTGTAACATTGCTGGTGATGGCCCTCAGAACTCAATTATAGTAATCACTTATGGTATCGGGGTGTCCAGTCATTCAGATTTTCTTTGTGCCTACAGGCAGGTTGGAGTAATCAGCCATGATTATAGGCATACGTACACACCTATACAAAACCAAAAGGAATGTTCTTCAACTTTCTCTAATGTTTGTGCAATATAAATCTTCTTTTCGGTTTTACTTATAAAAAAATCGTGGGGTTGTAGAGGAAGGCTGTAAATCTCAAAGATCAAGAGGATGACAAAGTAGGCGAGTTCCTTTCCACAATATTAGTGCAAATGATCTAATAGACCGCAATATGTAGAATAATGAAAAAAGCAAAGTATGAATTTTGGAACGGTTTCCTTTCCACCAACTGCCTCCAAGTTTTAATAACGATCTGCAATTTTGTTGATAAGATTGTATACGAAATTTCATTTATCTATTTCATTTTTTCTTTCAATTATCGCATTAACGACATGGTCAAACTTTTCACAAATTTGCTGTAAAATTTAATATTTCTACATTTCCGATAATAAATGAATATACAAAGTTTCATCTATCATGCTCTTTTCCCTTTTCAGCTACTGTGTTTAGATGCACACAGAAAGTCAGGCAAACTTATACGTATGAAATTAGATATCTACAGATTTGGTATTAAGATTACATGTCAAATTTCAACCCTCTAACCCTATGCATTTTTGAATTATCGTGTTCACAGACATAAATTCCATTATACAAACTTCTGAACTTGAAGAAATGATGGCTCTCAGTCAAATGAAAAGAGCATGTGTGAAAGACATGAAGACAGACATAATTCTAAAAAAGTGTTTTTCAGTCTCGGAAAGATTAGATTGATCAAAATACCCAAGTCAATTTTTTTTTTATCAAGCCTTTTGTATATACTTCGTGCACTTGTAAAAATTGCTTACAACCAACATTTAAAATTTTCTCTGTGAATATTGGAACACTTTGAATATGTTTTCCTATTTATTCCATAAAGGGCAATGAGCTATAATTTGAGTATAGTTGCTCTGGGTAAAGAAACATTATCGATATTAAGTTTCTGAACTTTTGTGAATATAAAAAAAAGCCTTCATGGGAAAAATAATAAAAATTTATATAATATTTTATATGTTTCCATGAAATAATAAATTATCTGCTCTCTTTAAAAAGCAATTTTCTTCGCTTTGCACCGAAATATGAACCGTATAGATTCAAGAAAATTTGAAAGAAAACTACATTTTTCAAATGCTCTAAATTTCTACTTATTCCCTCTTATCAACGTATTCAGAATTTTAACTTTTAAGGCGGCGATGTAACCTTTTCTCATTACGATAAAAACCGAATAGCAAGTTACAAGTCTGCATTTTCACTGATAACGATGTCAGACCAATTATCTACACTTACTGATAAACTCGTGACCAAAACCAGATTAAAAGCATGTATAAATTCACCAGACGGGACTTCTGGTGATTACTTTAAAAGCTAATCTAAAAACTACCGCATTTCTTTTTTGAAAGAAACAAATTTTAGTATAATCTAAACCTAAGATTTCACTTTGTGTAAATCATTAAAAAAGTTTTTCTTTTTTTAAAGATAATACATAAAGCAAAGCGGCAAAGTGTATCACTATTCCAAAAAAAGGAAGAAGCATTAATTTTTCAATAAAAATAGCGCCTAAAAGAAACCGACGGGGGAAAAAAATGGTTTTTCCTTACTCGATACACTTAAGTAGATCTCCAAGGAAAGAAGAGCGGTCTTCAACAGGGATTATTTTTTATGAAGGGCCTTCTAAGCGCAAGTAATCAAGTTCTAAAAGACATGTGTTTCTCTTCTTTCCGGTAATCTGTCAAATTCCAGCGTGAATGAAAGATACAAGTTGGAGACTTTTCTTTGACGAACGTGCTGAAAAATAACTTCATGCTCTTTATTAATTTTTTTTTTCAGAAAATGCTAACTTTAGAGGAGAAGTTGTAAGAATGACAGTTAAGGGACTTTCTGCAATTATATAAAGAAGAACAAAAAATCACATTTTCTCTCACATTTCCATAATAATAGAAAGGAAAGAGTAGAATAACTGTTTATATGACATAGAATGGCTAATATATTATTTTTATGACAATTATATGTATGAAGATTCAGAATTTATGACAATTTTAAAAGGAACTCGTTCCACGACGAAACACTGATGGAAAAGAAATGTGAATATTTATCATTTAAATATGAATCCATTTTTACTATATTTTATAAATAAGTGTTGGAAATGAACATTAGGCATTTTCATTTTCTGCAGTTGTTTTACTTAAGCAAGTATTATAACACGGCATTATAACAAATCTAAAATTGAGGGAGTATTCTCGCCTTTTCCTTTCTTTTTAACTTTCATATTAAATTCAGATTCATCAGGACTCAGTTTAATTTGTATAAAAGGTTCAGACTGCCTTAAGCTGAAAGGAATCAAATGTGTATTTAGTACATTTTCCTTATGATCACTAGATTCAAAATTTAATAACACATCTACAATTTTGACTAAAAAAATCACATATTCATATTTCCGAGATTATTAATTTTTATTTTTAATTAGTCAGTCACCCCATTACCACAGAACTAAGCCGTACAAACAAGGATTGTTGTGACTGGTTGTTATGCTCATTAACTATTCAAAATTTTACATAAGTAAACAACGGCAAACAAAAATTCAAAATTCAAACTGTTGGTAAAAAGGATAGAAATCTTTTCCATCATTTCTTTTAATATTTTTAAATTTCCAGGGTATTGTGATATTGTGTCAAAATTACTGTCCGTAATGAGTCTTCTACTAATTTCTTTGAGTTCGATACATTCTGTTATGTAGTGGTAGATTGAACCAATTTCCGCACATGTTGTCTAGATTATTAGTAAATTCTTATGCAATTCTTATGCCAAATATGCAAAGAAAAGCGATCTACAGAATGTCATATTTGGTTTATACATTATGTGCAGTTTTAGCTATAAAATAATAGTAAAATTTCATCTTTCTATCTCAATGCATTTTATCATTTCACATGCACTCGAATGAGAAAACAAATAGACTTTCTAATACTGAATGTCTTTTAAAATTAAATACATATCAACAGTTTAGGTGCAACGACAATAAGTTAAATTTTAGTCATTTAGTTAGTTCTATGCACTGTCAATAAATAATCATTTTAAAAACCCCCGAAGAATTCTGCATCCCAACATCTATTTAAATAGAATATGGTAATTTAAAAAGATAAATCAACCTGTTGGAAAAATAGTGAGAGTAATCATCGGTTTTCGAAATGATATAATTAATAAACTCTTCAAATTAATTCACTAATAATACTTCCCAATAGTAATCAAGTGAGAAAGAATCATATATTAGTTGTTTTTTTTAGGCTAATCATTTTCCGTCAAAGCCAATAGATACGATGCAAAATTCGTATTAAGCAGTAAAAGGAAAGGAGAATTTAATTACATGAAAAGATTCTAGATTGGTAAATGTGGTGCAGAAAAGTCAGTCTCTTTTAAGAGGCTCCAAAAATCTCCTGACCTCACAGTTTGCGTTTTCTTTGAAGTTATATTAGAACAATAAGTATAAAACACCATTGCCAGTAACATTTGAATAAACTTTAAAAGTGTTTTACTAACCTTTAACGAATATAAACAAAGACATACAACAACATCTGTTAGTAAAATTAATCAGCTGTAGAAATGTGAAATGAGTATCAAATGGAAAATATTATAGAAAACAAAGAAAATTATTCGGAACAAAATTAGGATTTTTTTTAAATTTCTTGTTTCTAAATCATTCCATTTCCATTTTTTTAAAGATATTATTCATCTTCATAGATGAAATGCTTTCTTTTAAATATAGCAAGTTTTGATGATTGATTATTATGCTGTTATCCGAAAAATTATTTCGTTCATATCTTTTTCCATTCTATAATTCTTTAATCTTATCTATTTAAATATCTTTTTTTTTTCTTCACATATTTATCTATTACAGTAGTGCCACTGTCCTAGAGACAGAAAAACATTTAAAAATTTGGGCATTTCAGCTTTATTCAATAATCTATACTTATAATAAAGCACAATGTGTGTGTGTGTTGGCGCTCTACAGGCCAGACCATTCAACCTACAGCTACCAAATTTGGCACGTGTATACCTTGGAGGCCGGGAATGTGCACCTGGGGGTTATTTTTTGAATTTTTTAATTAGAATTTTATTTATTTAAAAATTAAGCGAGATTTTGGCGTGATTCTGCAATAACTTCCGAAAATATTACCGCACAAAAAAGATTTTTACATGAAGTTAAAAATCAAAAATTTATCTTTTAAATAATACCAATGTTTTAATCTTAAAATTAAATTTCTATTTTTAATGAATTTTTAAATAAATATTTTAAATATAATTTTCAACAATTTTTTTGATACAAAATAAAAATAAAATTTAAGCTGCACGAGCACGTTTTGCATTCATGGGAAAAAAATAGCTTTTTTCAAAGTGTTGCCATCACATTGATTAAAGCTCCAATTAAAAATAAATTAAATCTTTTTGGAAATGAAATCTGCAAAAATATAATTTTCGTCACGTGTCTGTAGGAAATGAAACAAATATGAAATATTATTTTTTCTAAAAAATAAATTCAAGAAAAATTCTTTTATGATCTTTTACAATCTCTATATTATTAATCCAATAAATAAGTTTTATTTTAAGGCAAGTTTTGTTTAATATGAACAGGATATCCATTCAAATCATGGCCACACAGCTAATTTGTAAACCTTTAGTAAGACACAGATCTGTTGCGACATAAATCTTAAATATTTTATTTAAAAGTAGCAAACGATTATTTTAATAATTATAAATTTTATTTTAAAAATAGTTGTGAAAGTCAGATTGGCAACAGTGATATTTTTGTAACTTTTAATTTGCTGTTTAAAAACGATGCTAGAATTTTGAATGAAAATAAGTTGATGTAAATTTGATAATATTATCTATAATGTAATAAGATTTAGTTTCATAATAAGTTTGTCTGCATTCTATTTTTGTTGACGCACGAACACAACAGATTTACTAAAATGGTTTAAATAGAAAAATGATTATATTTTATGTAACTTAATTCAATAAATGCTCTAATAAATAACGAATTTTTGATTTTACATAAAGCTTCTGCTGTGGAAATCACGAATAACAAAATGTTCTTGAAACACTAATATTTTAAATAAAAAGTGTTAATTTCCAATCAACTGAATCAATCACTTAAACTGACTGATTTATGAAAATTTGAATATCACTATTCAATAAAAAAAGGATAATTTTAGATTTTCCATCGATCGTTTCAAAGAAAATACGCCAATCAGCGCGCAGGTTTCTCAAGATTAATTGGCCTAAGATTATGAAAATGTTGAGTTTTTCTAAATTTTTAACATTCAAAACTTCATAAATAAGTCTTAGTTGATTGTGGAAAATAGAAACATTCATTCATTTATTTAAAATTTGGTGTGTCCAGAATATTTATCAGAATATGATACCTTACTGCATTAAATTTAGACTTCATAATTTTTGAAATATATTTATAGGTCGGAACAAAATATTATTATTGATTTCATTTCAATCCTTTTGAAAGCAAAACTGAAAACTGAATTTTATGCTGAATCTGAGAAATTTGTGTTGAATTATTGTTTGAGATATTACATAAATTATGAAAAATATTTTGTAGTTCACATAAGACTTAAATACCGAGCGATTCTGTTTGCAATACTCATATTCAATAATAATAATTATAAATAAATAACAATAAAGATGATAAATAAAATAAAACGCTTGGTTTTATTAAAAAATATCTTTATATTAATTGCAATTTCATCATTTCCACTTTAAATTAAAGTTGAAGTTTTACCGGAAATGACAATAAATTAGCAAAATATATAGAGTAAATTGAACGAAACGATCTAAACAACAGTATAAATTTGGTATGACTATCAAAATTTGAAGATTAAAAATGTTTTGTTTGAGAATCTATTAAAAGACCAGTTACTTAAAATATTTAATTGAAAATTGTAGCGAGCGGTAATACTTGCGAACCGGCTGGTCGCCAAAGGCGTCTAGTTATTAATAAAAGGATGCACAGCGCATATCTTTTAAATTGTTGACAAATAAAAACAAGGACAAATAAATAATCTTTCCTCAAGTTTTATTCCATAAAACCCACATAAATCGCTTTTTTCTTAAAAAAATAAGGAAAGATTAATGTTTATCTTCCCATTACAATATTTCATCCTCTCCTCAAGTGATGTAAATATCAACAAAAGCAGATGAAGGTCTCTATAAATCTCTTTAATACTTCGTACGTGGACAAGAGAACGTTTATTCACCGTGGAGTTGAGGAGTTCACTGACTGATAGTGAAACATGAATGAAAAGGCCGTTTTTCTATCAAGTCCACTTGATATGCTCTCACAGACAGATATGCTGATTAAAAATAAATATATCGGCATGTTGCTTGTAGATATGAAAATACGAGGAAAGTAGGTTGATCAGTTTATTAGGTGAAAATTTCAAATGAATCTTTTGAATGTAACTGGCTTACTGGATTTCCCAGCAAATATTTTTAAATTTCAGATTTTGATAGCTATATTACTCGTACTGTTTTAGGAGCCTTCCACGCATTGCATTAAATTTAGGCATCCACATTAGGCATTTAATTTTGCTATAGGCATCCACAATTTTCGGACGTCTCGAACAAAATCTGTAATTTAATTTAAAACAGGAAATGATTAAATTTTAACTTATCCAGTAGCATGCTTGCTGAATCGGAAGTGTTCATAAAAAAATATAACAAAAAAAAAAGAATTTATTTCTTAGGTTTTGAATATTTTGCAGAATACAGTTCATAATTTATGTAATATATCAGCGGATCATTCAATAATTCTCTGATTTAATAAAAAAATTCAGCATAATAAAATAAGAGAGCAAAACATTGCTAATAGAATGATAGTATAATATGCTTAAAGATGTGAGAAAATCTTTGAAAATATATATCATTGCTTACATCTTAAGTTAAACATGATTAGTAATTATCATATTATTTAAAAATTTTATTAAAAGCATGCCTTATACTGAAACCTACTCAACACAGAAAAATAAGACGAATCTTTATATTTTGATCATCAACAAAGAAAAAAAAACAAGAAAAAATATTAGTAACAAGAATGAAAAAGGGTTTAAATTCACTTCAACAATGAAATGTATTGTTGTAAAATATGCTTAAACTATTTTAAAAATTAATTAAAAATTGAAAATTAATTATAAGTTTAAAAAATATGGGTGTAATTGAGAAGATATTTTTTTGAGCTTTAAGACGATGTAAAAATCTCTTTTAAGCTATAATATTTTCTGAAGTTCTTGAAGTAAAACATAAAAATTTCGCTTTATTCTTAATTAATTAAAATTTTAATTAAAAATTCAAAATATCTCACCAAGAGGCACATTTTAACCGTCCAAAGCATATATATGCCAATTTTGGTGTGTATGTCAAACGGTGAGGCTTGAAGAGCATTAATACACACACACGCTTCTTTATTATTAGTAGAAATATGCCCATATAATTTTCAGCTCAAATTTCAAATTAAAAAAATGCCGGAGGACCAAAATTTTATCAATTCACATCCATTTTCGTAGATATATGGATTTTTACAAGAAATGGAGTGATTCGTATATTCTATTTTTAAATTTCCACGTCCTATTCTAAATATTCAAATTCTAAACCAAAGAGAATGGGGGAAAATATTCTAGATTTTTTGCTCAGTTTCATATAAATTAGAATGCCAATCATCGCACTCCTTTAAAAACAAAAGGAATTAAATAAATAGATTAGAAATTAATGACAGAATTTATTTTAATTATCATGAAAAAAACTCTACGAACTTTTTCTTGGAAATGCGAATTCAATAGACAAGATGAATCTAATGAAAGACATATGCCAAATAATGTTTTAAAGACCTTGAAATATTACCAAGAAGAAGAGCAAAGGCTCATTTCGCTAAGCATCTCTTCAACGTATTTAAAAACAAGAAATGATATTGGCAAAGATTCAAGAGTTGTAAGCATATTTTTTCCCTTCATTACACGATCATTTCTTTTTTATCAATTCATATCATTTTTAGGACATTGAACTGCGTAGAAATATGAAAAATTATCGCTTTATATTGGATGTAAAATTTCAGAAACATTTTTTTTTATTAAGCAGTTTTACCAAAAATTAATTTTTTTATAAAAACATCCAGAAATGAGAATTGTTAGAAATTTTAATTCTGAATTTTAGATTTATTTAAAAACTCTTTTTAATATTTTATTATTAAAGCAATGGAATAATTTTTAATTACAGCATTACCTTGCTTTAACGATTATGTTTTCTCTGTACTTATCTATCTTCTAAAAAAAGGTTTAGTGGTTTCCTTCGATTTAAATGTCGCCCTATCCCCCCAAATCCTTCAAAAAGTGCAAAAGCGAGATAATCCTACGTATATTTTGCTATATTGCCAAATGTCATTCCTTACTTCTACATGAAAAATAAATAAATTATTCGTTATCAAAAGCATGTTCTGAAAATTGCCCATAATTCGTTGGACATTTATTTAGAATGCAGTAAAACACTCAGATAAAGAGACGTTAATTTTTCCAGCAGCTCCCGAAGTCTAATTCAATATTAAATAGAAATTCTTTGAACATGTAATTTTTATATTAAACATATCTATCTATATGCCACAGTCCAACAACTGATTCATGTTCAGCAACCGGCTTATCATTTAAAGTGTTCTAGTAGATTTATTTATAAAGTCTTTTGAGATATGTGTTCACTTGATTTGTTTTATCTCAAATTGTCCTAAACGTGAGCATTTAATGTATAGTAAATACTCTCTCATTATCAAAATACAAATATGAATTATGGTGATCATTTATAAGCATTAATTCAATTCACAATATACTTAACTAATAAACTGAAACAAAAAATATCATTTCCTAACTTTTAAATAGTTTAAAATAAATTAAATTCTTTCATTTTTACATTCTAATAGTATCAAAATAAATTAAAATTTGGAAACTTTAATCAGAATAATTTAAGAATAGTTGTATTTGATTTCAGCCAAGAAGGCAAAAGTTTTTCTGCAAAGGTATTTAAGAAATTAAAACATTTTAATCAGAAAAAAAAATTGTAAGCAACTTAGAACAAATTGCCATTTTTATCATTTTCACTTCATCAAAAATTAAAATTAATTTCTTTAAAATAATCAATCATAAGTCAATTACAGTTTATTTGGAATCGAGAATATCATTCGAAGAGCATTTTAAAATTTACAAAGCAATTAAAATTTCTACTTACAACCATCTGAGAAACAGCAGAGTTCGACAGATTTCCCCTGTTTGGCGCGATAATCGGAAGTCCTTGGCAAACGACTGTCAGCAAAGTAAGAGTTATGAAAAAAATTGTTCGTTTTACGCGACATAGTTTCTTAATTTTTTTCTGCACTTTAACAACAATGGAAGAAGTGACTGATGATGTTATTGTTCCACGGACACTTTCGGTCCCTAAAGAGGGGCACATAACCGGGCATATTCGAGCTTCGCATACGGGCGAAGCCTCGTGGTACTCCAATCAAATATCAACAAACGATTCTGCGATTCAGAAAGAACGTACTCCACTCTCCTCCAGATGTGAAGTTCGGAATTATTTGGCGAGAGACTGAGCGAACGTTGGCGCGGTTCATTCGGGAAAAGGAGGATATTTTCAGATAAGAACTTTCCTTCTGTAAATAATGATCTTATTTGCTTGATACATAGTGATTAAAATTCTTCCTCCTTTTTTTCATTTGTAATTTGTTCTATGATTATTGAACGAAACAATACTTTAATTCAGTATTCATTTCTCCCGCTTTATTATATTGGTTTTAGCCATGTCAAGGAGAATGGAATTTGATTTCTTTTTCGTTGATGATCCTTTAATCATTACAATACTAAATTAAAACTTCTAGATTTATTACACAATTATTTAGAGATATCAGGTTTTTCTTCTTTTTTTTCACTTTATGGCAATTAAAAATTCTAAATCCAAGAACTTTTTAAATCATTATTGGTATAATTACATACAAATCGTAATAATATATGTAATGTACAATAATAATATATGTAATGAAAATATTTTTTTTTCATACGTAGTGCAGATTTAGGTATTTTGCGGCATTAGGCAGTGCGGAATTTGAGTTCCCTCATTTCATGAGTTGATCTGAGACGAATGTCAAAGTGCACTATGTTGTGTCTGTGACACCATGATGTGTTCTTCCTTTTATCATGTCAGAAGTGCAGTATTTTCTTATTTATAATAAACTATTAATTCCAAGATAATTATTTTCAGATTATGAAGAAGATGGTAGTTTGTGTATGATATCTATATTTGCCCTTAGTCTACGATATATGGTCTGTTCTCATACCAATTTGAAAAACCATTGTAATAATTTGTAGGTAAATAAGTATTGGGAGCCCAAAGTAAGTTTTCTCTTTTCTGTCAATTGGAAGTTTACAATTGAAATAAGATTAGTTAAAATATTTATAAGTATACTTCAATCTATAATTTGTTATACAGTATTGTGGAATCTCTCACTTCTCACTGGTTTAATCTTTAGATTATTTTTTTTCCTATCATTCTTTTCTTACGAAATTGCTTTTATACTTTTAGATTACATCTGATTTCGAATAATATTTTGAAAGGTTTAAATATTAAAAATTATGGAATTTGTTCTTTTTAAAATAAATATTTTTCCTAACAGCGAGTTTTTACCATCTCCTTGTAACTGAGAGGCCTATAATTTACCCCTATCTCATGCATGATTCATCCATTGTAAGTTTGCATATACAGATTTTGACCCATTCTTTTGCCAATCTAAATATAAAATTGAATATCATCTGAAAATGTGAGGCCTTTCTCTAAGAGACTCAGATAAGAATAGAAATAAGTAAAGAAAAACCAAAAGTTAAATCAATGATTATCCCTGACAAGCACTGAAATCATTCCAGGATCTAAAGAAAGAAAATAATGAAACGGACTCAAATAAACTTCTGCTGTCTTAACAAATAAAAAAGATTAAGAAAAAATGAATTATGAAAGTAGTGATTTTTTTCTTATAATTATAAAATTTTCTCATTCATTAAATAGTAACATGATAAGAACATTATTTTAAAGAACATTATTTTAAAAACTACAAACTCTTATAAATAGCTTATTTTTTATGTAGAAAAAATTTGAGGTTTTATCAAAAATAACTCTCTTATCATTTTATGTGGATAAAATTAAATTTATCATGCATGTTTGTTTTTATAATAATTGCAGACCAAATGTACAACACCTCCCTCTTCCAAAGTTACATTTGTTTTACTTTTAACTATTATGTAAGGTTTTTTTAAATTAAAGAATTAAAAATGAAATTAGAAATTTTGGCTTTTTAAATTGTGTAATAAACGCAAAACTAAGCATAATTTAAATCAGCATTCTCAATAAAATATCGAACTTTCATACGAAACCAATAAAAAATTGACATTGAAAATCGGTCAAAGATAAATTACTTTTCCTTACTCAATGACTATGCTAATCATTCTCATTACAGTTAAATGTTATTTCTGATATATGATATAATTACTAAAGTGATCAAACATCCCAGATTATTTGGGACTGAACTAACACAGATGGAAATGCGTTCAGCTTTAGAAAGAAACAACAAAAAATATAAAGGAGAGTGGAAGCTTTTTTTAATCCAAAACATCATAGTATGATATTTTTGAGGTTTGAATCATTTATCTTTATTTTCTTTTTAAAACTTGTTCTTAAACACAAAATAGTGATAACGTGTACACAAAAAAAAATTATATTAAATATCATCACACATCTTTTAGAATAAATGTAATAAGAATAAGAATAAATGAAAAGTGTTTAGAATAATGTTTCAGCCATTTAATAACTAAAATAATAAATAGAATAGTTGCGAAATATACTTAGTCATTTTTAAAAATTCAATAACAGTAGAAAAAAAAAACTGAACGGCAATAATTTTAGTATCACTGTGACTTTTAATTTTAATTTTAAAATGGTACAATAATATATTTGCGCATTTATATGCTGCCAAATATTACCAAAAAACTTAAAATTTTCCGATTCATTTTTAGTTAAAATTTAAAATTCTAATTAAAATCTTGGACTGAAAAATTAAATACAGATTTTCGTATAACAAATAGCTTGTATTAAAAATGATAAACTAGATTTATTTCTTTTTAAAATTAGTTCAGAAAGTTATTTTAAAGTAAAACTGAAATAAAAATCGATTCTCCACGTCAGTCTTTTGCTGTATGTTTAAAGTGATCAGATCTCTTATCTTTCCTGGACATTACCAAATTTCAATTCTGTTGCAAATTTTTTAAAAAAAAGTATCAAATTCGAATTCGCAAGGTACGGAACAAAATAATTTAAAATAACTATACTATTCTAAATAGTTATTAGTTCATTGTAATATTTTATAATTATTAGTTTATTATACTATCTTATATAATTATTATTTCATTATAATATTTCAATCAATTTTAATATTTATATTGTTTTGAAGGATTTTTCTGATAATAAGCGAACTGCAGACAGTTTTGGCATAAGAATTGAAAATTGCCTGATGATTCACTGCACACAAGACTTTTGATTATAATCAAAATTTCAGGCATACAGGTATGGAGCACTGTTTTCTAGATTACTGTAATTGCCTTACAAATTCTATTCAAAAGCGATTTTCAACCGTTTTAGTTTTTCCAAAAGATTGCATAATCTATTAGTAATCGCATGAAATTCCTATTTTTTTATCACGTGAGAACATGATGTTGTTTTGGCTTGGGGTTTTTGAAGCAATTTGAAGGCAACAAATTGTTGAAGCCTCAAAATGCGTAGACAATAAATTATCCTTTTTTGTTATTTTGGAATCGGCTTTCACAGTATAGCTTTTGAAATATCTATCGTCTGCTAATGTAGTTTTATTTGGAGTCGGTTTTCACAGTATAGTTTTCCCATTATTCATCGTCTGCTAATGTAGTTTTATTTTGGAGTCGGCTTTCACGGTATAGCTTTTGAAATATCTATCGTCTGCTAATGTAGTTTTATTTTAGGTCGGCTTTCACAGTATAGTTTTTCCATTATCTATCGTCTATTAATGTCGTTTTATTTTGCAGTCGGCTTTTACGGTATAGCTTTTGAATTATCCATCGTCTGCTGTTGTAGTATTTCTCTTGGAAATCACTGTGTTATTGCCTAACTCGCGCAACATTTTTTAAAAAAATAAACCAAACAAATTAAACTATTGTTTATTTAATCGTTTGTTTAATAATTTCAACTAATTAAAATAAGGTTAGTAGAAAATAATGCAGAAGGCTGTCACATTTAACGATTGTATGTTAATTGGTAAATTTCCAAATTATACATTGATTACCAACTTGATTTCCAAATTATACATTCTCTGAATTCTTATGAATTGTCTTAATTAATTTAAGTCATTAACCAGTTTAAATCAGTTTGAAACAATCACGAGACTATCAGAATACGCATACGTCGATATTTAGAAAAACGATGTTTTTTTTTTTTTTTTTCCATCTCTCTCGGTCTAGCTCTAAAACTTGGTCAAACAGCTAAAAAAAAATGAAAGTTTAAAAAAATTATATATATATATATATATATATATATATATATATATAGAGAGAGAGAGAGAGAGAGAGAGAGAGAGATGGATAGAGATCTATAGATCTATAGAGAAGTCTTGTGATGGTTTCAAACCGGTTTAAGCTGGTTAATGACTTAAATTAATTAAGACAAATAATAACTTAAAAAATAATAATGTTCTCACATGATAACTTGAAATTTGTGATAGTCGATTTCATTTTTAATGTTTACATTTTTATTTATAAATATTGAAACTTTCGAAATCTTCACATGCACTTTAGACATTCTATTATATATTCAATCCATCGAAATTATTATTTATCAGTAAAAAACATCAGATAGTGAAATAAAATAATTTAGAAATACATCATTATTTTAAAAAAAATTAATGAAATAAAATTAGTCATTCGTCGTTCATTTGTTTCTGGATCGTGTCGCCATCCACGAAATATTAATGCAATACTTTTAATGTAATCGATAATTAAAAGCAAATTATTTAGGTAAAACAAAGTGGCATTATCCGATTAGAAAGGTTTAAACTGAATAAATTGATTTTACGAATCAAATTATTTTGTGTCATATGTTTGTATGTATACATATGATCATATGTTCTGTGGATAAAAGTAAGATAATTTGAGACAATATGACAAACAAGACCTGAAACAAACGTTGTTTTTTAACAATAAAGAGCTTCAAAGTTTTTGCAGCGAGAACTAAATCGTTGCCAGCTAGGAAATAGAAATTCTTTTTTCGGATTATGAACAAAAAAAAATTAAAGTGGTAGATCAAATACATTTGAGGCAGTTTCTTGAATCCATATATCATCCATTCTACACTGGTGTGCAAACCTTAAGCAACAGGTATGTTTTTTGCCATAACTTCACGAGAAATCATCTGAGAGACATGAAATTCAGAAATGAGATAAAGCATTTTGTTCTGAAAGAATGACGAAAGCATAGTTGCGCAGAAATGAATACAATGCATACAGTATGGAATCAAACAAAAAAAGGCTTTATTGAACTCATAGTATCGTTACACATGATTGTCTGTCCAAGAGGAAGAACAGCAAGCAGATGTTCCTTAGTATGGGATATGCCCTCCCCTTACTGCAATGGTTGCTTCACACCTTCTCCCCATACTCAGCACCAGATTGTCCAATAGTTCTTGAGGTAAGAGTGCCCATTCCTCAATCAGCATCTGTTTAAGTTGTCGGGTGTTCCCAGGAGGATGTAATCGTGCCGCAAGGCGTCCCACCAAAGCATCCCACACATGTTCTATCGGATTTAAATCAGGGGAGCACGCCAGCCAATCCTTTCGAGTGATATCTTCAATTTCCAGGAGCTCCTCAACAGCATGAGTCCTGTGTGGCCGTGCATTGTCATCCATAAAAATGAAGTCTGATCCAATGGCACCTCGGAACAGACGCACATGGGGAAGGATCACCTCCTGACAATAGCGATCTCCAGTTACAGAACCTCTGTCAAAAACGTGGAGCTCAGTCCGCCCGTTCATCATAATGCCTCCCCAGACGACAACTCCAGGACCACCAAAACGGTCTCTTTCCGTGATGTTACTGGGATGAAACCGTGTCCCGACCTCTTTCCAAATCAACTGGCGTTGGGAATCGCTTGTGGCACTAAAACGACTCTCATCTGTAAAGAGGACACGACACACGACTCCATTGATGAGATGTCCAGTGTTTGTGCTCCCTGCACCACTCTAAACGGTGCCGCCGGTGGGAAACTGTCAAAGGGATGCAGCGTTCAGGACGGCGGGCGAATAGGTCACCTTTGTGAAGGCGTCTGGACACAGTAAAACGCGACACTTGTCGCCCCGTTGCTGCACACAGTTGCTGAGCAATGGCGCTTGTTGACTGGTTTCGGGTTCTTTTCGCCTGCAGGACGATATGTCGGTCATCCACTGCAGTTGTTTTTCTGGGGCGGCTACCACCAACCTTTCTCACAGCTGTACCTGTGGTTTGGAAGGCTTTCCAAGCGCGCGAAACGACACTTTTGTTGATTCCGAACTCTTCAAATACACTGGTCACACTACGTCCCTCCTCCAACTTTCCGATCATTCTTCCACTTGTGAAATCGTCCAGGTGATTTCTGCTAGCCATATTTCACGAATTAACTCACGTGCACTTGCAGCGAATGTCTTTAATTGCGTCTCCGTCCTTCCTTTTATTGTAGTGTTGAGCTGCGCGCGCCTTCCACACGTGTTTTGCGTACGCTCACGTCGCCTGTGACGTTTTGTTCCTGATATTTGCATACGCATGACCTTTCTCTTGAATTACGTGTTCATTGTACTGATCGCAAGAACTCCTTTTATGCAATTTTATGGCTATCTCCTTAAAATTTGCATTGTTGCTTAAGTTTTACACACCAGTGTAATTTCTCCCATAAAAGATGACAGGAACATGTATAATTCTGAAATGAGAGAAATACATACGTGAGTGATCTTTTAATTTTTTCAGCCGTTTAAATTAATTCCACTGATTATAGTATTGAAACAAAGAAGAAGCTATAAATCAAATGAATGAATTTATTTCGTTTTCGAAAAAAATTAACTCAAACCGTGTCAGAAATCCCATTTATTAAAAAAATATTAACTATTATTTTTATTAAAACTATAAAATAAAAATATTTAATAAATAATTATTATAAATAATAAAATATTTAATAAAATAATAAAGATTAAAACTATCTAGAATAATAGATATTGAAATAATTGAAATTTCATTCCATCTGCTTATTTATTAGATCTTCTAAAATTCATAAATCAAAGTGCATGATATGAAACTCATAATACAAACGATATTACTCAAATTGATCTATGTCGTATGATAGTCAGTAATCATGTGATGTATGCTTAGAGTCATCTTCTGGCAAATTATTATCAATTATTCATGGGGAACTTCTAATTTTTTCAAAGCAATTTTTAATAACCCCTGATCAATCTAAAATAAATAAAATAACTGAATTAATTCATTGAAATTAATCGCTACTTTTTTCTCAAAATCCTAAGGTCTGAAATTGATATTTGTTCAAGGTTTGTTATTCGTCAAAAATCGTTAATGAAAATCGTTTTTTTATCCAGATATACGAGCTCGTGTCTGAATATTTGTGTAACGCATGAATAAACGTACAAAAAATTAATTGCTTTTGATATTTATCTAAAGTAGTTGATATTACATTAAAGCTTTTATATTTTATTTTCTGGATGAAGGCTTTAAATTAAGAGTTTATTTGTATCAATATGTTGATATCCGTAAAAAAAATATATTTTTTTTATTTTGTAGGATTGGAAATTCATTCAGAATGTTTGTCAGTTTGCAGTTCAAATAGAAAAAAATATTATTATCCTTTGAAATTTTGTTCTTATTTATTTTGATGAATTTTTAGGTCAGCAATAATCTAATACTATAGGGAATATTGAAATGTATGTAGCTTCATGTATAAAGGAAGGATTTAAAATATGGTCCAGTTTAGTTATATTAATGTTTTGAAGCAATACGAAGGCAATTTCGAGATTTCCCTCCTACTTCTGAACCATGGTCAGATGATGGGAATGATATCTGGGCTGTAGCAATTTTAAAAGCTTCGACGCCAAATCAGCGGGAGGACGTTCAACGGAAGATTTAATATGTATTAGATCCACATACATAAAACAATTGTCCCGAAATTTGATTTCGAATCTGAATCATATTACTAGGTCGTCATGGTCTCTCGGATGAGTACTCTCTCATGTAAACAGTGGCACTGTTTCTTCAGAATGGATTGATATATGTCTTAACATAATTGTCGAAGATTATAAAATAAAGCATGTCACAATTAAAGTGTTTTTAAAAAATTTGCAATATTAAAGAAGCTCAATCAAACAATTTTTGACAAAAATTAATGCGCTGATGGATATGTGTTCAAATTATAAAATATTCTAAATATTTCTAGTTTAGAACATATTAAATATTTTCAGAAATCAATGTAAGGTCGTGAAAAAGAATTAAAAATAAAGCGGAGTCATCTGTCCTCGATTTCTTTATATAACTTGAAGTTTTGTGTTTAGTTTCGTCGTTTAGAGGGTTTATAGTTATGGCGTCAAGTCTATATGCCAAATTTTATCTATTTAGCTCTTTTTGTTTATATACCTCTTTTTTCGTTAGCTAACATTTACGTTTTTCTGTTGTTGTTCATATATATATATATATAAACAAATAAAATCAAAGAAACTGGCATTTGATGGATTTAATTCAAAAAATATATAGTATTTTTGTTGTAAACATAATATTTTGAAATTCATCTTGATCACAGATTAACAGAGAGCCACCCCGAAGTAGGATATGACCGAAAATTTGATTAGATTTTTGATTCGGGTTATTGAGCTACGATATTTAGCAATATGCTTAATTCATCCATTTATATCCTTGTGCACAGTTCCAAGTCAAATCAACTCACTCTATAAACCTCACTATCTCAAATTTTCATAAAACTTGGCGTGGATTTACTTTTTATATAGATTGAAAAAATTCCATACAAATACATCAACTCTGTTATGAATTGCAGCCGGATAAAATTTCAAAAATGTGTCCTTGCTTGTTAAAATTTTCATATAAACTGAAATTAAAAGACATTTCAGGCTATATCATGGAATGATGTTATCAATATGAAGGACACTAATGACTTGGGGTATACTTCATAGAACCAGCGGGGATTATCTTTCCAAAACTATCGCGCATATTCTCTAAGAAAAGTGTTATCTCCCGAACCCGCAACAAATTATAGATCTCAGGTATGGCAGAGAGCGCTTGAATGACATTGTCGTATAATTTTTACAAAATAATAATCCTTGTCGAGAATTTAGCATTTTTATAGAAACTACCTTGCGATCCTTGGCGAGTTTTTTTGGCGTTGAACCCTTCGCATGCGGTTGATTGTATCTGAAAATCGAATTTGTGTTTTATAAGCATTTTTCCCAAACGATTGAAACCAAAATTCGACTTTGTCACCGACAGACATACATAATGCCAAAAAATGTATTTTTCTAACTCAGGGAGATCTGAAAAAGGGAGATTCTCCAAAATCACGAGCTCGAATTTATCGACGACTAGCCGCCTTTGGCAACCAGCCGGTTCGCCAATCTTAATGCTCGTTAAAATTTTAATAATTAAATATTTTATGTAATTCCTACATAAATAGCTTCTTCATCAAAACATTTTAAAACTTCAAAATTTGATAGTCATATAATTCATTCATAATATTATAAAGACTTTCAGCCATAACATAAAATGTATCTCTCTAATTTTCTGTAAGGTCCCATAGAATTTATGCTTTAAATTAAAGTGGAAAGGGTTAAATTGCAATTAATATAAGAACATTTTTTACCAAGTCCGTATCCGCTGAAAATAGAATTGTCAACAATCAGAACACAATGATGAGTGAATTTTCTTCGCCAGTTGAAACAACGCTACGTAGATTAGAAATTTTTAATTTCCTTTATTCTGTTTTATTTTAATTCAAAAGTACTTCAGAATGAATCTGAAACATCGATTAATTAACAATGTTTTATTTTAAATGCATCAAACACTAAGAAAATAAACAGAATCGTTTGAAATAATCGGCCGAAAATATGTTAAGCCTATTCTCATTAGCGTGGGGGGAAAATTGAAGCCTTATTTGGCGGTGAGGAAATGAAAAGAGTTTTTAGCTGGAAAGTTAGTTTTTAATTAATAATTAAAATTAAAATTAAAAATAAAAAAAGGGAACCCAGGTGCACATTCCCGATCTCCAAGGTATGCATGTGCCAAATTTGGTAGCTGTAGGTCGAACGATCTGGTCTGTAGAGCGCCAACACACACACACACACACACCTTGGTGTGTGTGTAATAATAAGTATAGATTATATAAGTGTGTTACGCATAATAATACTATATTTTATATAAGTATAGATTACAAAAATTTTGATTTTACTTCCTCTGTACTTCTCATATGAGAAAATAAAAATGAAGAAATTGATGGAGTAAATATTATTTTTCTTCATTTATCTGCATTCAAGAAGCGATGTTTTGTGGGCGTCAGTAGAGGATATTTTGACACAAATGAATCTTCTGTGATTCCTACTGCAAAAAATTGCATTGTTAGTTGAAAGTCATGTTTGCCAAATGAAAGTGGCCTTTTCTAATATCAGATAATAAACATATTATATTGTTAAAAAAATTGTTTTAGATTCATTGCTTAACCCTCCTTCAGGTTTATGTTCATATTTATTTTCAAAGAGGTTTAAAAATTTGCATTCTTGAGTTATTCTGCTATATTAGCACCTTCTAAAGAAAGGGAGAAATTTCGTATAATAAAGGAAATTTCCTTAAGAGTTGTTAACTATATACAAGGAAATAATGAAAATCGAGCTTTAATTTTAGATTTTTTTAATAAATAATCCATCATCATTCCACATTTGTATTTTGCGAGGTGATTTACAATATTACAAATGATTCATAAAATAAATTAAAAAATTTTAAAATATGTACCTTCTGAAAATTTTTTATTTCAATTCTAACAAATTCTTTTCACTTCTATATGCATATGATGACGTTTATCATAAGAGCATAAAAATATCTTTTAAAGTGCTGTTAAAGCTTTATAGCTCAATTTGGAGAGTTTCTAGAGTAATTTTTAAAACATACATTCACCGATATATTCCAAATATATTCGCCGTTTTTTAAAAAAATTTGAAACTTTACAAATCTGCAATTCAAAAACGAGTAAAAATATTTGCATGAAATCTTTCAATTTGCCAATTTATATGAATAGTACATATGTGACAAATTTTATGAAAATCTAAGAAGGTGAAGTAAATTTTGTTTTAAAATTGTCTTGATTTAACCTGGAACGATATCCCATCGGGGGGCTCTTCAGAGATGAGGATGAGAAGTTTCCGGTACGGTGGCTAGGTCTCACCATCCGTGTGGTTACAGAAATGGTGAGTGTCGGCTACCTCCTATCGATGACGGGACGTGCTTCCCACAGGAAGGGTTGTACCATAGCCCTTAAGACTCAACCATAGTTCCTGCCAATATTGTTGTCACGGTAAGCGGATCAATCGGATTTATTTGTACTCTTTAATGGCGTGTCGAAGCAGCTGGTCAAGGTTAAGGTTAGCCTGGAACGATTTACAGAAGTATGTAATTCAAAAGTTCTTTCAGTTTCAGAGAGGTCTAAAAAGTTAAGATTCAACAAAATCTCAAAATCGATTATTTTGACAATTACGATTCTCTCACTTTGTGTAGCTTATATAAGTTTTTTTAAGACTAATATTGGTCACTGTTTCTTTTCTCCTCGAGCTAGAGTTCAAGAAAATTTACCAACCGAACAATCACGCTGTAACGTTCCTTTCACCATGGTTTTAACTGTATAATACACTTTAATTTTAATTAGTTAAAAAACAATAAGGCTTATTTTGCATTCAGTATAGAAGAATCTGATTATATAATGACAACAAGTACATGAATGTTATTTAGCACATAAATTTGGTGTAGATGGCACTACTGAGGAATTAAGATTCATTAATCTTTGCAACTAATTTAAAAACATGTTTAAAGATTAAATAACTCAAAGATGCCATCTTGTATCGTCGTTCTAAAAAAATTACTGAGTCACTGTTCGAATGAATAACATAACTGGACTTATCAGGAATTTAATTTATGAAGCTTTTTTTAAACGAATTTTCTAGCATGAATTTCATCTAGGAATTTTTTTTCAGGCGAATTTTCAGAATGAATCAATTATAAGTCATTCAGCGAGACTTTCTTTTTTCTGACCTTGCATGTGCATGATTTGCATGCTTCAGATCTTTTAAGTATCATTTACTTCAACAATTCTTGTGGATGCAAATTAATTTTTTTTACCCATTTGTATTCGGACATTTTTTTGGTGTTGAAGCAGTTGCACAATATTCCATATGTAATGGCATTTCCCTTTTCACAAACTGTGAAAAACAAATGCGTGAAAGGTCATTTCATTTATACTAGATTAATTCTCACATTTCACGGCCTTGTTCTGGAAAAAATTCCATTTCTGAAACATTGAAGCATGATTTAATGATTTCGGTCTGATTTGCCTGTCTTTTTTTTATTATTATTATTTTAAAAACATTACACATAATTATAGCATCAATAAAGCCCATACAAAAAAAGTTTTTAAAGTGGTCGCAATTCGTACCCGTATAAATGCTGAACTAAACCAATAAAAACTACTGTAAATTATAACTAAAAAGTTGCAAAATTTAGCAAACTTTAAAAAATATATTATGTGATTCTAAGGTGCAAAATTAGAATCACTAAAAATCTAATTTTTTAAAAACAAATTTTAAAATTGGTGTAAAAAAAGAGGATTTTGCGCAATACCTCATACCGAATATATTGAAAAAGAATATTAGCATTTCAATTAATTTTCAATTACAAATTTAATTACAATTTTGAAACTCCGTTGGAGACATCGATATGAGCACATACTACTTAAGTATTTATGTTTCTTTACTTGGTATCATTAAATTCACTGTAGAAAGTTTTGAACGAGTTTTTTTTTTATCATGCATGTCGTATTACGTGTGTCGAACTCTTGCCAATTACAATTGAGGGTATTCATCCCAGAGTTTCGCATAATATGTGTCAAAGTATTTTGGTTTAGTAGATATTGTCTTGAAGAAATAAAGAACTGAATTGAGACATTCAGATGACGGAAATATCTACTATATTTTGTACCTATTTTCTTATTTAACAGTTGATAATCAGTATAGAAAATAAAGCATTTTTTGTCAGCCGTTTAAAAAAATTAGATGATACAAATGAACAAAATGGCGCAATGAAATAAGAATTATCAGCAAAGCTACTTTTTGAAAAACGAAAAATTATTTGGAATAAGATTTTTTTAGAAATTCTTATATAAAGTATTTGGGTGTCCTAAAAGTTTCTTTCTCATCCCGCTGCGAATGGCCTTATTTGGCTGTGCTTGTGCAAACATGCAAGATGCAACATGCAAGACGTCTATGTCATCGGTTTCAGTCGTCCCAGAGCTCTTTTACAATACGTTTCGTTTGTGCCACAGTCTTTTTGAAGACTTCATCCACAGCGTTAAGCATGGATAGCGAAAGGCATGTTATGCTTCATTGTTTAAAAAAAGATGAAAGTGTAAAGAATACTGCTGACGAGATTTGTACACCCTACTACACCCCAAAAAAGTTCCTTTGTCCATTTGGCGGGACTGCACCCCAAAAATGGTTTGTCCATTTAGTGGGATTGGGAAGGCGTAATTTTCTACTAGCTCTTTCCTCAAGATGAAACAATAAATTCTCCGAAATACTGCCATCAACTGGATCAATAAAAGCTTCCTACCAAAAAAAACGACCAGGATTAATGAATCGACGAGGCGTTGTTTTTCATCATGACAAAGCGAGACCACATATTGCATTTGTCGTAAGAGAAAAGCTCTTACAGTTTGATTGGGATGTTTTACCGCATCCTGCATAATCTCCAGGTCTCGCTCCATCTTATTATTACTTCTTTCTATCCTTCAAAAAATTCTCTTCGCTATAAGCGCTTTTATTTTGCTGATGAATTTAAATAAGCGCTTTAAATCCATCAGCGAAATAAAGGCGTACCTCGAGGATTATTTCTTAACCAAACATAACAATTTTGGAAAGAAGGCATAATGAGGTTTTCTGAAAGATGGGTGAAGGTAATAGAGCAAAAGGGTTCTTATATAACAAAATAAATAAGATCTTAAACAGTAAATATTGTGCATTCATTTTATATTAGAAATAGGAGAGAAACTCATGGGACGCCCTAATATTTGACTAATTTCTAGTAACATTTTTTTTAAAAAGCCAGCTTAAACAAGCGCATTAATATCTCGTACTGGCCGCCTTTGATTACCAACCGGTTCTGAAGGAATATTATTGTGTTTGATTTAAATTAAATTTTCTCGGCATAGCGTGATGTTCATGGTTCTCTCAGCTAAGGAGTTATTTGCCTAATGAAATCGATTCTCATCAGAGACCGATTTCCAACGTAGACACGACAGCTACCTACGGTCGCTAGGTTGAGAGGAGGATTTTAAAAAATATATTTTTTACTAGTTGCTAAATAAATGTTCATAAAAAGTAAAAAATTGGATGAAAGTGATAAAATTTTATAATAATATTAACATGTTTTCAACTATAATTAGTTAAGTTTCTATTTATTTCATTATTATGTCTTAGTTATTAGAGTATTTATAAAGACCTAACCTCTGCTAATTTTGTATATAAAAAATTATTGAAGCAATACCAGATAGTCTGGTATCGTAGTAGATAAAAACAAATTTATTGTTATAAATCTGTAATGTTGCTTCCCAGCACGGTTAGTTCAATCACCGAAAAGACCGTTTTACGATCAGTTCTGTTGGTTGTTGTTCGAGTGCCGAGTCAGTAATCTCAAAGCTTGTCGACGAATTTGACGACAAAATAGACATTACTGGAAACTTTCAGAATTTTTGAGCTAATAGGAACCAAGACATGCCTGATTGTTCCAGAACCTTTCCTTCCTGCTTCCGGGAAATATCAAAGGACGACAATCTCAAGCCGGAGTCACTCGTTTATTGAGTCACAATCATGGAAAGAGCCAAAGGCGAATAGTTGGATCAGTTCGGCGAAGAGCAAGCACTGTGTGGAGCACAAGCGATTGCTGTATTGAGCTGTGTGTCGATTCATGTTGTTTATTGTAGGAGCAGCATCGAATCGTATGAGGAGTAGCCAGTCATGTAGTAGTAAGTCGTCAGTTAGTAGAGGACTGTTTATTTCATCGACCAACAAATCACAAAAGAACCTCCTAGGTCCGTAACAATATTTTCACAAAGCTAATAAAGTAACAATTTAAGTGTATGGGTCATATAGCAGTTTTATTTTGTGGAAATGGAATTTCACCTTCTAGTTCCTTATGTAAACTGCAAAGATAATTGGCAGAATCTTACTTCCTTAGCTTTTAATAATGGAAAAAAATAACAATGTTAAATATTTTATAAAACAATGAAAATCATGTTTTAAAAGATACCACGTATATGATGAACTTGATAAGTAGAATATATCAGTTTGGAACAGAAAAGAAATTAATTCAGAAGGAAGTAGATTTATTGAGATTAATATTCCGTGATGAAGTTTCACACGGAATATTTTGGGATGGATCTCTAATCTTGAGATATAGTCCTATGATGAGAATGACATCTGAACCGGCACTCTAACTTCGAACTTCGAAACTACAATAACAGGAGCGTGTTTGATCTTCGTGACTTGTCGTGTGTATGGATTTAACACGAATCCGTACACACGACAAGTCTTCCGAGTAGTCAGGTCTCGAACTTCTAGTTCCCCAAGCAGAAATTCTGACACTAAGCTCAGTGAACTTTCAATATGGAATACAGCAATGTATGATGTAATGGATTTTGTTGTCTAGGGAATTCAATTGGAAGCGAGAACAATTGTTCATTCAAAAGTACTTTAAGTGCAACTATGTTGGAGTCGGAAGTTACAGATCAACAATACTTTTCCTTAAAATATTACAAACATATTAATAGTATTCATGTGCTGAGAGTGGAATGTTTCCAGTTAGTTATGATGAATTATTTGCTAATGCGAATAATTTCCCATGTGCACATAAGAGTGGAAAATGTCTTTTGTATAGATCTGATTAGTCATGGTTCCTACTTCCAGTTAGTTATGATGAATTATTTGCTAATGCGAATAATTTCCCATGTGCACATAAAAGCGGAAAATGTCTTTTGTATAGATCTGATCAGTCATGGTTTCTAGTGAAACGGACGGTGAGATATGCGTATCCACGCAGAGGGCTCCCATGCACCATACAGATCTCTTGCGTAGATACATGATATTACTTAGACGGCTCCATATTATCTCTAACCTTCTTCCTGTTATATTTTCTTTGTAAATAAAGGCTGTATGTGAAAAGATCTACTCTCCATTATCCTGCAGTCCAGTGAGAAATCAAACATTTCTTCTCGAAACACAAGGTGAATGGCACGCAAATAGCTGCTTCCCTTGTTTACTGATCCTTACAACCTTTATGTATTTTATAAAACCTTCTTTAATACTAAATGTAGAGTGTATATACTGGCAAGATATAAAAGAAATGGTGGCGACACATAAAAAAAGTGGTGGCAAGACATAAAAGAAAAGACTTGAATTGGTATTGAGATTCTAGCTCTTCGAGGATATAACTAAAAAATTTTGTCTCCGATTTTAGGAAGAACATCTCTTTGTTGACAGAACTTTCCGGAATCCAAATTTTTGTTTTGAAATCGCTTTCATAATCTATGGATTACAGATGGCTCATATTTAACCATCTGATCACTTGTGTCTAATTTTGACTGATTGTAGTGTTCAAATGCTTTTCCTCCTTTGCCCTTCCAATAAATGAAGCAATGAATTCATTGTAATAAACAGAATATCTATCGATTTTTTAATATCTAATCTACAGTCTTACTCTCAAACATACTTTTTAATGCTTTTTGCAGACCAAGCATAAATATTTTAAAAATGGCATTTTCTATATCGTAGTTGCTTTTCAAGGTATTTTATTTAATTGCAAACACAATTGTCGTATCGATTGGCTTTTTTGAGTCTTTATTATATTTGCTATTTTTCCTTTATCAAACCGTGTAAGATATTCCGTAAGATAATAATGCGCACGGTTTTGTGGGTCCGGTGAAACCCAAAGAGGAAAAAATTATTTTCTTTTATAATTAAAGCATATTGAATAAGTATTTAAATATTTAATAAGAAAACAGCGTATTCCTTATCAAAAAGAAAAATTGCTGAAATATTTTCTAATAATGAGTTGACGGGGATTCTAATATTGTGGAGTCTCAACAACCAAAATTAATTTTAGAATTTATTATATTATTATATAAATCTTCTTTACTTCCCAAAATTAAAATTTTGATTATTTAAGGACATAATCAAGAACATACATAATAAGAACTAAAAAAACTGAATACTTCAATCAATATAACAAATTAGTAAAATTTTTAGTAGATACACCCAATATACTTATTGGTTAAATTTTCTTTATCAGATTACTCTTGGTCGCTTTCTCCTTATTTAAAAATAATCAATTCCTCCATCAATTTTAACAGCAGAATCTACAATAATCAATGTATTTAGATAGGAAAGATTTTTTTTTCATTCATGGGAGATAAAGCGAACAAAAATGGACAAGTTGTCATTAACAATTTATGAATTATGTAAATAAATTTTTAATGATAGATGAATTTTTAATGATGAAACACTTTATTACTTCTTCCTTCGTTTTAGTCTTTCAATAAGCGGATGATTAGTAAAAATGCATGTGAAATCATTATTCCTTTCCGTATAAAAATGTTTTACGTATTGTTGGTGACATAGGTTATCAAGGATAAAATCTCACTTACAGTGGCTCTAACAATTGAGGGTACACCTTATTTTTACTTGATAAATCCGACTTTCGATATAAATAGCACATTACAGAGAAGTGCAAACATGTTTTTATTTTTACACATAACAAATGGTTTAATTTAATGTAAAAATAAAAAAACAATCAACGAAAAGCTCTTAAACTGAAAAGTTTCAGAAGCATTTTAAATAAACATATGCAGATTTTTACCTCGAAAAATTGAGAATACACCAATGAAATTTTTGTAATATCTCGCATAGAAAGAAAGTGTCAGTATTCAGTTGCATGTCTTTTGGCTTTTATAACGGCCTTTAAATGTCGTGGTATCGATTCGACCAATTTTTCGTGGTATCTGAGTATATTTTACCCCATTCTTCTTGTAACACTTGTTTTGAATGGGTTTTGTTTCTAATTTTATGTTTTTGAACCATTATTTCAAGTGTGGCCCACAGATATTCAATGACATCGATGTCAGTGTACTGTGGTGGTGTATGTGACTGCTGTTTACAATGAAAAAAACACCACATTTTGACATTACGTTCATTCTGTTTGGGGTCGTTGTTTTGCTGAAAAATGAAATTTCCATCTAAACCCAAATTTTTAGCACTTTCCTTTAAATTGCTGCTAATTATACCCAGTAAACCGTGTAATTTATAAGCTCATCTATAAGAACTAAATTTTCTACCCCAGATAAAGCCATACAACCCCCAATCACGACGGAGTCACCATCAAGTTCAACTTTAAAGTCATAAATTTTTTGGATCCAAAGCAGTATTATGCTTTCTTCATTCACTTCATTTCTTCTTTATTAGTTTTTTCGTCGGTGCAACGGCTGTCACTGCCAAAAATATTGAGTTTTCTTTCTTCACTAAATACAACTTTCTTTCAAAAATTATTGGTCTTCAATTGATGAGTTTTTGCAAACTTCAAATGCTTTTTCTGAATTTGCAAACTGTTGAACGGTTTCTCTCTAACAATTAGACTTTTATATCCTGCTTATCTAATTATATTTTGCACAGTTTCAGCACCTACACTTCTGCCTATGATTTGAGAAATTTCTGCATCAAGTAGGATTAACCATACGGCAATCTAAAGGAAACTGTTAAAAATGTGAGTTTAGATGAAAATTTCATTTCAGAGCAGGATAACAACCCCAAACAGAATGCTTGTAACGTTAAAATGTAGTGTGTGTGTTTTTTTTTCATTGTCAACAGCAGTCACAGATACTACCACAGTACACCAACATCAATGCCATTGAATATCTGTGGGCCACACTCGAAATAGGGTTCAACAACTTAAACAAGGTAAACAAAGAAGAGAATAGAAACAAAACCCATTCAAAACAAGTGTTACAAGAAGAATGGGGTAAAATATCCTCAGATACCTCCAAAAATTGGTCGAATCGATACCACGACGTTTAAAGGCCATTATAAAAGCCACAAGACATGCAATTAAATATTGGCACTTTCTTTCTATACGAGATATTAAAAAAATTTCATTGGTGTATTCACAACATTTTGAGGTAAAACTCTGTGTATGTTTATCTAAAATGCTTTTGAAACTTTTCAATTTAGAAGTTTTTCTATGAGTTTTCTTTATTTTTTCTTTAAATTAAACAAATTGTTATGTGTAAAAATAAAAACGTGCTTGCACTTCTCTGTAATGTGTTATTGATATTGAAAGTCGGAATTATCAAGTAAGAGTAAGGTATACTCTCAATTGTTTGAGCCTCTGTACATTTCGACTGTATCAACATATTAAGATTTAATTTTTCTATGTTTATTTTTTAACCACTTGATATGTTTTATAAACTGATTTTACATCTATATAATAATTTATGCAATGTTGAATTCATTTATTTGTTTCGGAAAAATTATCTCAAAGTATTCCAGACGTTAGAATTTTTAAAAATAAAAACACAAAATTGTTAAACGCGCTTTGTAAAAATTTGTCTTTTGCCCGAGAAACTATGCAAACTACACGCATGCTCATTCATAAGTAAAAAAAAAAATCTGAAAAATGTGTATTCAAAATTCATAACTTAAATGAAACGTGAGGTTCTTTTGAAACTTAATTAAAATAAACTTCATTGTATATTGTTGTCTATATGTAAGGATTTCGTAATGATGGTACTATGCAAAATATTAGCATCGAATATATTAACAACTCTAGATTTTAAAATTAAAATTCTTTTACAAAACACTAATGATTATTTCAAAATAAAAAAAAATCGATGAAACTTTAGAAAAAGCTTTTTCACAAGATACATTGCAATTCATTTTTCTTGGGATCGTTTGGCAATCTAATTGATAATAATAAACTGTATACTGACGAAAAGTATAAAAAAATTGTTTGTCACACTATTTGCGACCACGACCATAACGTTATACGTTCTTCCAGAATTCTTCTCTTTGTATTTTTGTTTGAGATGCATTTTAAATATATTGTTTGCTTGTCATATGTGAGTAGAATTAAGAGAAGTAATTATAAGAAATTGTGAGCTATTTGGGCTTAAATATGATATAATTTGAGTAAGGAAATAAATTATAATTATTAATATTATTCATTAAAATTTTTAATATTATTATAAAACTTATTTTCAGTTTGGTAGTGCGGAAGCCATTCGGGCAATAATGAATGATAAAAGTATCCACTCTTAAGAATGGATGACGAAACAGTTTTCGCGTTCATTGAGACCAGATGTTGAAAGGAACATAAACAAACTATTTAAAAACAACTTATATTTTTTTAAATTCTGCAAGCTATGAGTGGGTGGTCCCAACTAGAATATAAAACTATCTTTGTTATAAAAACAAAAAAAAGAGCAAAAGTGTTACTTTAATATTGTTGAGTTCATATCCTTGACATTCTTATCTCTCATCCTCTCCTTTACAATGAGTCATTTTTCAAATATTACACCATCTACTATTTACAACTGAGTTTGAAAATGTAGTGATATTTCCTTCTATTTACTCCATTTTCTATTTGCAGTTTTGAATCAGTTATTCATAATTTGAGGCATTGTTATATGATTATAATCCGCATATGCAAGAGTTGCTATAGTATTTATTTAACTTTTAATTAAACATATGGTATTTTATATTTTCAGATGTCAGTCCCGTAATTCAATATTTTTATTTTGACTCTGGGAGAAAGTTTGTCTAATATAACCGTTAAATCCATCTCAGTACAATTTTGAGTACAGGGCTCAATGATATTTATTTCTCAATTTAGAAACATTTACAAATGATTCATAAAAAAGAATATAGAAAATTTAAATTGATTTTAATAGCTTAAACCATTGTTGGCATTGGACATATTTTGATTTCGGAGATTTGTTTTAAAATTTAGTGAAGAAAAGCATGTTAATTAGATATGTTCTAATGTTCAGTTAAGTTTTGCTATAGGCTGTTTAGAATAAGTAAATAATTACATATGTCACCATTTGCTGATGCTTAAAGAACATAAAAATATATACCACATTACACCTATTCTTATTTAAAATAATACTATTTGCACATATTTAAAGTATATTTATTGAGACTAGTTATTGGAAGGAAATAAACTGTTTATAAAAAAATGTCTTTTGTGGTGACTTCTTTTCACCAATCTCTATACCAGTTTACCTATATTTATGCAGTTTGTATAAGCTGTATGTTGAAAGAAACTGCAACTGTATAAATATCCTTCTGTGTAAATTGCTTCTATTTTTGTGTATGTGTGTATGTTTTACAGAGTATCTGTACCTCTCCAGAACAATGTCTCTTTGAATATCTGCTCTGTGTCAGTACCATATATTTTCGAGTTCATATTTTTGAGCATGTTTTAAATAGATGTTCTTTGTTTCTCATCGAATCTTTTTATCATTTTCTTATATAAAGACCTTTCGTAAATATTATCACAAACTTATGAAAACTCAAAGAATAACGTGGACAAATAACCAAAGCCTTTTACTTTAACTTGGACATCACTACATGTGTCCATAATTGAAAAAAGACGTGCTTTCTGACCTGTATTAAACTTATATTATTTGGGATAGACATGTGTATAAAGGAATAATTCGAGTCTCAAATACATCAAGCTCTCGACGACTTTCTATGATATTCTGCAACTTCTTTAAAATAAATAAACAATAGGATGTTATTGTTTATTTATTTATCATAATTTAAATGGTATACGAGATCCTTAACAAAATTTTTCATAACAAAAGTATTATTTGAAAAACTAGCGGGAGTGGTTTCTCCTAAACCTTCTCGCTACTCCATTATAAAGGAATAAGGAAGCATAAAATTTTAAATTACAGGAAAAGTCGCGGATGTTACGATTGTTCTGCTTTTTATTTCCAGAGTATCATACATAAGCGGTCTTCGCTTCTTAATACAAAGAAGAAAAAGTATGATTTAGACGCAGTTTTTTAGATCGAGTGAAATTAAAATTCGAAACAATTTTACTTCCTCGACTACAATTTTAATATCAAGATTACGTAGCGGATTTCATTAAACTTAGTTGCTGCACTATCATGCATGCAAATCTAGTTATCATATTTGCACTCATAAAAATATGTAGATCAATAGACAACATATTTTAAATTATTTTACTCAAATTTTAATAAGAATCTACACTGAAGATGCTAAAAGTTCTAACCAAATTTCGTTATTGCGTATTTTTGTTATCCAGTTTACATGCAAGCGAAAATACAGACATCTGAAGGTCAACTCTTTGTTGTATTTCATTCAAAATTTGATACAGAACTATATTTTAGATGTTAAATATGAGTATTAAATTTTTAATCATATAGCTCTTTACGTTTTAGACAGACAGACGGACAGATTTTATGTGAATGGATTTTGATCAAAATGTAATAAAATCTATAAATTTGGTGTAAAAACTCCAGACCAAATTTCATCTATCTAGGGCATAGATACATGATCAGAGTAAGAGAGAGATTCTATTACTCTGTTCTTCATTGTCAATTAGATTAGGCATAATACTAAAAATGCATTTTTAGGAGTCTTGGTGGTTTAAAAGTGGAGATTTGTCAAGATCTCGATTTCGAATTTTTTTTTCCTTACAATTATAATACAACAATACAACAGACAACAATTACAATTACAATAACAACAGATTGAAGCATAGGAAAAGTTAAATAACTATAAAGGAAACAAAATAAATTAATAAATTACTGAATGACTTGAAAGTAATAGGCATATGTTAAAATTAATTTGCAATAATAAGTAAATAAAGTAATAAAATATACACATAGATAAATTTTTTAAAAATTAAAACGCGCGCGTGTGTATGTGCGCGTATGCGCGCGTGTGCGCGTGTGTATGTGTGCATACTTACGTGGTGAGTAATAACTTCTAATAAAAGAACAAGAAACGGTAATCGTTAAATAAGTTTTTTAATCTTAATTTTCATAATCAAGCAAAAAGCTAAATTCTTAACTTTTAGTTTTAATAATATTTTGTTAAGGCCATGAGCAGGAGGTGAAAAACGACACTTCCACCACATAAAGGCAGTTTATATAAGTAATTTCAATCAGTTTGAATTACATTTATAGTAGTGAAAATGTATAGTAGTAAAATATACTTAAAAACATTTTAAAAAGTTATTTGAATATCTATTCAAAAAAACACGTTAACAAAACTAAGCCATTGAAAAGATAAATTTTTATACTTTAAAATCGTAATATGAAAAATTATTTCTATATAATAATATTTTTTTAATTTATGATGAAAAATGTTAAATTCTGAATTAATAATTAATTAAAATTCTAATATCAAATTTTAAAAATTTATACAAGTTTATATTTATTCCAGTTACTGGCTATGATTGAAATATTCAAAAGTGCAACAGATAAGTTTTTAATTCTAATATTAATTAAGAAAAGCAGACGATTATTTAAAAAATTAATTTATTGAAAAACCAAACAAAAAAATTGTTATTTTTTAATTTATAAATTGGTATTTTCTATATTTATTAAAAGGAGAGAAATTGCAAACGATAGCTAGTTTCTTCAAATATATTTAAAATACAAATGATGAATTTTTAATTCTTGGCCGAAAGATACAATCTTTTGGCATTTGATAAAATTATCTCAGTTTTTTTCAGTAATTTATTTTAAATTTGGAAAAAACAGTTCGTATTTTATTTTTATAATATTTCCTCTTATTAATATCTATTGTGTAATGAATACTGCATTATGCGTCAACGATAAAGTTATTATATACGACTGTTTTTATACTGCATTCCAATGTTTTTGTCTAAAAATTGAAAGGAGTTTGAAAACATTAACTTGGATTAAACGAATCTATATACTTGTGCCTACCAATTTGCTGAAAGGAATTTTTTTAATCATGTGCATTTTATAAGAATCGTTTCATTACTTGCTTTTTTTTAAGAAATAGGTTTTATGATTACTTGGATTGGTCGGTCTGAATTTTTTTGTTGTTCTTGTAAGCCTATCTAGAGAACAATGTTTATGAAAAAACATTCGATCTCGAAATGGTATTTTCTTCGTACACATAATTAGAAGATTAGACACATATTAGATAGTAGATGGCAGCACAAATCGAGTTACTTTTGCCTGGTTTTTTTTTTCTTCCGTTTTTTACTTTTTTTAGTTTTTCCTTAATGTTCATAAAATGCAATATATTTTTTAAATATAGGTATTATTTAAAAGCTATTTAAATACACTTATGACTTCAAGCTATATGTAAAAATAATATCAGCATTAAATTTTTCAAATTCTGAAAATAAACATCAGAAATTTACAATAAATAGTGTGTGCGAAATTCTATCTGACTGTTTTCTTAAAAAGTTCTTCGCAGCAACGTCATTTATTACAAAATAGACTCGTGAATATCAAATTTTCCAATTCTTCGCTATGTCAGAAAAGGGGGTAAGGGGCTTCAACAGTGTTTTTATTACAAAGTTTTACTCATAGAAGGTAATACATACCTCCAAATATCGATTAAGATTTAAAATTTTTTATTAAATTATTTTCTCTAGACAATTTGTAATTTATAAAGGATGAAATGCATTGAAAAAATTTAAAATTTGAATTTATGAGCGTAGAAGCACTGTTTTAATATATTTTGAGAAGGTAGGGAATTTAACAGAAAAAAATGTAGACAGTATCGTTTTTTTTTAATTTCATGGAGTTTAAATTGAATGTTGAAAATTCAGATTTGGCTTTGCTATTTTAGCATTTTTATGCAGGGAGAAAATGTTAATTTTGGTAGACATTGTAAATGTAAGTAATAATTCATAATTCCTGAAAATAAAGATTTTGAAAATGAATGCGAACAGCTCAATTTATACATAAAGCTGATTGATCACATTTATATATACATAATAGGACGTAATTAACCAACATTGTGAATAATAATACAATAAAATAATACGTCATTTTTATCACCGAAAAATTCCCAAAGATACAATAAACAAACTCATAGTTTTCTTTGACCTGAAAATACCTGAATTATTATCTGGAAGTTTTAATCATCTTTCGAGATCTGGAAAAGGATGAAAACAATTTTCGTTATTTCGAAACATTTAATTTTGAAATACTTAAGAATGACTTTGTATTTGAATTAAGCTTATATATTTTCTTATAAGAGCGCTTATAATTTTAAATTTGTTTGATCTTCTGACATTTGATCATCATTTGTTCTGATATAAAATGCATATGGACATCTTAAAATTTTACAAGAAAGAATGCCAGGAATTAAAAACTGACAAACATTATATTTTATATTCTTCTTCTAGATTTCAGGATAGCCGTTGCACTTTTAAGTTATAGTAAATTACAAGGAGCTATACAGTGGCTCCCAAAAGTGTTCGTACACCAACAAGAATCAATTAAAAACCTCATTATTTACCATTATATATTCTTATTTTTATATGAAAATTTTTTCATAGCATATTTTTACAGTTCTTAATAAAGCAGTGAAGAATAAATTTTAATTACGATGCAAATTATTTTTTTAAAAATGACAATAAATAAAATTGCACAAAAATAGGACACAAAAGTGATCATACACTTTAAAAAAACATCACCAAATATGAAATTTTCTAAATTTTTCTAAATGTTTAGTATTTAGTAGGATATCCTTTATTCTTTATAACAGCTTTAAAATGTTTGGGCATAGGTTTAACTAAACGGTCGGTTACTTCTGCACCGATCTTGTTCCATTATTCGATCATTACTGCTTTCAGTTGAATTTTCGATTTAATGTCGTGACTTCTTATTCGCACCTCTAATTCTTTCCAAATATGTTCTATAGGGTTTAAATCCGGTGATTGAGCTGGTATTTTAAGGGTTTGAGGGCAATGATAGAGGCAAAAAAGACAAACATTCATGGCCGTGTGCTTAGGATCGTTGTCTTGGTAATACACAAAGTTGTTTAAAATGCCCAATTTTTGTGCTGACACTTTTAAATTATTAGTGAGAATATTTATATAAAGTTTATGATCCATTATACCATCAATAAATACTAAATTGCCTACTCCAGCCGCTGACATACACCCCCAAACCATGACACCTCCACCGCCATGTTTTACTGTTCCAACTAAATTCTTGGGATTAAGTTCGTTTTTTTTTTTTTTTTTTTCTCCATACAATGATTCTCCCATCCGACCCAAAGATGTTAAACTTACTTTCAACTTTCATCTGCAAATAAGACACGGTTCCAGTAGCTCTCTGGCTGGTTTATCATAGATTTGTCAAATTTAAGCCTAGCAATTCTATTCTTCTGACTTACAAAGAATTTTCTTCGTGCAGAGCGGCCATGTATACCAGCATTCCGAAGAATTTTACGAATAGTTTCACAGGAAATAGAAGTTCCATTTGATTCATTCTATTGTGAAGTAAACTTTATTGCACTCAGATGTGGATTTTTTAGAAATTTACTCACAATATTCCTTTGATTTCTAGCTAACAGAATTTGAGGACGACCATTACGAGGCTTGTTTGCAATCCTTTTTCCCTCTCTGTAACGTTTTATTATGTTTGCACCGTTGAATGAGATAGATTAGTTATAGTTACAATGCCTCTAATTGATTTTCCAGCTTTAAAATGAAATATAATTAATTTTCGTACGTCTAAACTCGTTTCTTTACGAATGCGCGTCATATCTAAGAATAAAGTAAATAGAATAAATAATTGTGATATTAAATACTGAAATCAAACGATTTTAGTGTATTTTTCAATTAGAAGAAAATAAGCCGCAAAAGATATTTTTATGATGAATTTAAATAAATAATGTTTGGATGTACGAAGACTTTTGTGTTCTAATTTTGTGACATTTTTTATTTATTTATTTTTTAGAACAATACTACTTGATTTTTTATAAAAATATTTGTTCAATTTTATTAAGAACTATTTAAAGATGCTAATTAAAAAAAACCAACTAATAAAATGCTTTATTAAGAAGTATTGAACACAATTTCTGCAAATTTCTTTAGTGTACGAACACTTTTGGGAGCCACTGTAAATAAATGCTGAGATTGTATTGCTGTATAGTCCTTTTACGATTATTTTTAATCTTCCGAATGTAACAAAGGGCAATGAGAAGACCAAATGAATATCGGCGATGTGGGTACCAGACTTCGGAACTATATCAGATAAATATATTTGTGAGTACATTTCATGTTTATAATACCAAATATGATAAGAAAGTGAATCCATACTATGTTTCAGGCAACAAAAATCTTTCTGCGTCACTGATCGAAAGAAATGTAAAATAAATTAGAAAAACAAAAATAGATATAAATTAAAATGTCCTTATTAGATGGCAGCACTAGTAGTGAACTAGAAGTTTTAGTGCTGCCATCTAGGATAATTTTAAGAAATTTTCTGGATAGAATCCAATTATTACATGTACTGTGTAATCAGAAGTCAATGTTCCGCATCGTGTTGGCATTCACTTAAGATCCTTCGCCCGGCTTCCAGAAAACTCAATTCACACTCAGATACTTCAATTATCTGCAAAAGATTCTATTTTTGGTACTTTGACAAAAAAAAAATTAAGAATTTATCGCCTACATAAAAGTGAATGCATATACTATCTTCGAGCTTAACTTTAAAATATGCAGAGAAATTTGTTTTTGATTTTGCTTGATTTTAATATGCATGTGAATTATGTTGTACTATGTTTCTGGAAGTGTTTGATAGAATACGTAGACACAACGAGCTTAGCATATAAAACACGGCTCTCAAATCGTTAGACATTTTCAAAATCGTGAATTTTAATTCAGATATGACAACCCAAATAAAGAAATCCTATTGAAGTAAATGAATAATTCTCGATTTCATCTATAAAAGCAATAATCTTGAAATAGTTATTTTGGAAAAAGACTGTTTCAAGAGTTTATGATGCAAAAATGAAATCCAGTCATTTTAAATTATATTATCTGATACTTCTAAATAAATAAGTTATTAATGTATAAAATAAATCAATGTAACAGTAAGATATAAAGCTTTACTAATCATTTTGCATAAAATTTTACTTAGCTTTTTCCACGATGCTTTGTTGAATTTCCTACAATTTCAAGGGTTTAATGAATAAAATGTATAAGCTAAAATTCAGATGTTCATTGGATCAATTCCTAATATAATAAGCCCTTTCTCAAACAGTTCTGATTTGCCAAATTTTTATACTTCCTTTATTTATGGTTATTATATAGCAGACAACGACACGCTACCGAATATATCATAATGATTAATATTATGAGAAAATTTATTTGTTATGAAAGAAATAGGTCGTAACTTTCAGAATTTATTTCTGACTGATACTTTATATTGTTCGAGATTATTCAACCATAGAGACAGTCATCGCTGTCATACATATAGTTATTGTTTTCGAAATAATTTTTTTGGGGGGTTTTCCCCGAAAACATGCCATTTAATATACTAATCACAGTTTATTGAATTTCTGTACCATTATTTCCATAATGTTTTAAGATAATCACCTCAAATCGAAAATTGATACCGATTAATAGATTATAAATAGAAAAAAATCAGCAATTGTTGCTTATTATAGAAAACTATAATCTAAATATCTAAAAACATTTATCATTCTACCATTATTAATGATTATTCTAAAGGCGGAAAAGTGCTTTTTTTTCTGTCTCTTATCCTGAATCTGGAAGCTTCTCGACTAGAAAAAAGTGGTAAATTCTAGAGGATTTCTTATCGCTATGCAATATTCTGAACTTTAATCTCGGAACAGTTATGAAATAAATTAAGAGAATCGCGGTAGGTGAGAAAAAGAAAAAACACTTTATTCTTTTGTCTGAAAATATTATCTTTATTTTCGTTTAAATAAAAACTTTAAATTAAATAAGGTCAATTTGGCAAACAGCGGTTTTTTGCAAATGTAAAATTTAGAAATTACTTTCAAGGCTATTTATATAAGAATTATGCATCGCAACGATTTTATTCGAGTAAAAATTTATTTTATTATATCAACCTGCTTATATTGCTATCTATAAACTGAAACTGCATACGTCAGAATGAATATACATTTTGCAGCAATCATTTGTTTCCTGTCAGATAATATTTTAAAATTGCTCTGCAGATATTATTAAAAAAATCAATGACATTTTTTTCTTTCTTTAGGACAAATGAGAATGGCAATGATAAAAAAATATCTGATCTTTCTCACATAGACAGCTGACATGATTAAGTATCTATAAACCGCAGTCTTCATTGTTTCGCTTAAATAATCGCTTGAATGCCGGTGCCAGAATACTTTTCCACAATCTGAGTATAAAACGAAACCTCTCAAAAATCATCAATATTTAACTAAAGAATTTTTGAATTTCAGGTACAGAAGTAGCTTATAATAAAATTTAGGAAGAAGTTATGAAAGATTTGATTAATTTCAAACATAAATATTCTTTTCAGACTGTTATAGATTAAGGTATCTTAAAGCCGAGTGAACTTTGTTGTGATAAAACTGAAATGATTAATAATTATAAAATATACCCAAGGTTGTGCACAATGTATATAGGGACATAACATATGAAATAAAAACCTATTATTTCCATATTATAATCATTAATTAATCAAAAAACTTCAAGTGAAAATCTTTGAGTTGATAAAATTATAATTACTTAGTTCATTCTATTTCTAAAACCAGGGCCGGCCTTCTCTATAAAGGGGTATGAGTGCAAGAAACTAGTTTGGTGCCTTAAATTTTTCGTAAAGTAAAAAAAGAACAAACACGAACATTATTACTATTGCAAGTTTATTTTTGCTATTAACTATTTCAAAAAATTTTATTTTTTCAGATTACAATTTTTTTTAAAAGTTTCCTTTTCAATGCTTAATATAGCAAGTGCATTTAAGCCTTCTGTACACAATGCATAACGGAAGACAATTCTTCAGTAATTTTTAATTTGCTGAAAGAGTGCTCAGCACTCTCTCTAATGATAGAAATAATTAATTTAGAAATATATGAATTAATTCGAAATACTCTTAAATCTATCTTTTACTTGTGCAATAACGGTATCAATTATACTGTTAAAAAATAGCATCTAAATTTCTCTATTGGGTTTAATTTGCTATTTCGAAATATAATATTTTTCAGGAAAATGCTCTGAAATATTCAAATTAAACACTAAAGCTTCTTCTAAAAATGTATTAAATATTCGATTTCAGTTTTAATTTTATTGACTAAAATTAAATCAACCTAGAAAAATTGATTTTTATCAAAATAATTTATCGATATTGATCAATTTGGTCAATATTGTCATCCATACTATTCAACAGAAAGTCAATGGCACTTCTGGTATTGAATCCCACAGACTATTAGCTTCGGGAGTCGTATTTGCATCAATAAAGTCTTTTAGGACATTACAAATTTGTTTAAACTGTGTATACACTGTTTTTACCGAATCTGTTTTGGTTTCCCAACGAGTGTCGTATAACTGTTTAAGAGTAATAGTTTTGTAGATTTTCCCCACTTTTTGTAGTTGCAGAAAATAAACAATATGAACGTTACAATATCCCTAAAAATTGTAATATGCATGTCTGGAAGTGGCATCATAAACTAATAAATTAAAATAATGTAATTGGAGAGGCATATAAATTGCATTAGGGTTCAGAGCAATTATTCTAGATTGTACACCTTATATTTTCCTTTCATGTTGTTACCATTGTCATGTGCCTGGTCTTTACAATTCATAATATCTAAATCAAGCTTACTTAATCTTTTCAATAGAATTTTTCTAGTCTTTCACCGGTTATTTATTACAGCTATTTCTATAAACCCTGTAAATGATCATGGATAGTTAATCTTTTTCTTCAAAATTTGTATACCCAATAATGACTGAAATTTCTTCCTTATAGGAATTATCAGGAGTACATTGAGATACTATCGTACATGGATGTTTTTAGATTGTCTTTAATTTTATTCATTTATTTCCTAACGCTGAAATAATTTGTTCTTGTGATCTATGTGTTAAATAATGCATAATTCTATTTTTTTGAATTTTTTTTTGTTTTGTTTATATGATCTATTTTCACAGAATGGTATTTATTTAATAATTCGAGTAAATATAAAAAAAATCTTTCATAGGCCTTCCTATTATTTCTTGAGTTTCTCGAAGTAGAAGATTATTACATTCTAAAATTAGAATCTCTCACATTCTTTGAAATAGTTAAGTCGTCCCGTTTCTTTATTCATAGTAACTTGAATTTTTTTATCAATAGTCGAACATAAATTTAGTCGTTTTAATAATTCTTTCCACACAATAAACGAATTAAAGTATCCAATAGAACGCTCTTGATCTTGAATTACATTTGACAGGTATCTGCAGTTATTATATTCTTTATAAATCGTGTAGATTGTTCATTTGCACTTCTTTTCGAAAATAGTATACAATAAAAACGAAAACCAAGTATTGCGATTTTGTATACATTAACCAGCTGCGAAGCTGGATTTCATCATTTGGCATTTTTTTTAAAAATAAAACGCAGTGGAAAATTATCTATCTTCAGGATTCTTCGCAAAACATCCTTTGTTATAGACAGGCCCGGTTTTATTCTAAACTTATTCTTTAATAATACTTGGCCATAAATATGGATCACATATTCACTTGATGAAATATGTTATCGTCATTTTCATGTTATTTTCTGATTCGAACATTTTCTTATAAATATTTTCATTGCCAGAATTAATTTGTAAACAAGAAAATATATCTTCTTGTGACTTCTTGAAGTTTAGAGAATCTTCTTCTTTTTTTCTTTTCTACTAATTTTCTTTTTTTGACATACAGAGGGTTATGTTCTTGCCGTGAACATGATAAGATCTAACAATATTAAACGTTTTATAGTATGAATTTTCAAACACTATATGCAGTCTTACTTAATAGGGAGGTAAATGACGCTAAATTAGTGCCTTAGTTAATAATATATTAGGTTAATAATAATTAGTGCCTTAGGTTAATAATATTAGGTTAATAATAATTAGGTTAATAATATAGTGCCTTAGGTTAATAATAATACACACTTGCATGAGTCAATAATATATCCGTATATTTCCAAACCCGTCATTTTTAAAGTTAAATTTTTTCTTCTCTTCTTTTCATTCCGCTATTATAATTCAGAATATTATTTTAATTCTTGATCATTTTGGGGCCCCTCAATCCCGGGACCCCGGTGCATAGCATCTGCCACACACGCCAGAAGGCCGGCCCTGTCTAACAAGGAAAGTCATGTTCATTAATCCTGCAGTGCCTTTACTAATCCAGACAGAATCGACGAAGACGTACAAACAACAGGTAAAACAAACAACTAAGCATTCACCCTATCCTTCTAAATTATTTTATTCTAATTACATTTTGCCTTTATTTTATTATTAATTAATTATCATTTGTAATTATTATTATTATCTATTTATTTATTATTTTTTTTGTTTCTTTTTCTTTTCTTTTCTTTTTTCTTCGGTTAACAATAATTCCATAACAGATCAACAGCTAATCTGGCAGTAAAATATTTAGGTTTAGATCATTTTTTCATTAAACAAGGTCAAATTAAATCAACTATTAGGTTTCGAAGATTAAGGCCCATCGAGTCCAGGTGCTCTGCCAAAATAATTATCACGTCGTCCCTGTCTAAAACCAGATTAATTTCGCAGTTCTATCTACTACGATATATACATCTGAAATGGATCGATTTTATAGGTTATATGTCCTAACAACGCAATTCCATCTCCTACATCATATTTTCATCTACTATGGGAAATGCATTTGACGGCATTGAATGTAGTTTTAATTATTTACTGTTCCAAGGAAATATATATTCCAAAATGTCACATTTAATTCCGTTCTGGTAAATGTCATATGATCGTTCAACTGAAATCTCTGATATGGTGGTTCTGTTGTTGATGCCACCTATAGAAAGATCATGAAATCACCTCGACGTCAATATAGTTGTCGAATTAAAGCGAAAATTTTGAAATTTTATGATATGTTGAAATTTGATAATAGAGCTTTAATCAGAAAAATAAGTATAATTATTCCCAAATATAATAATAAAAATCAGGAATATTTTTCTCTTGATTTTCTCATATATTCACAAATTATGATGCCATTTATCTCATCTCTACTAATAATAAAGATCACAAAGTGTGTACATGTGTGTGCGTGTGCGTGCATCTCTGTACGTACTGTTGCTTTATAAGACAGACCGTTAGACCTAGAACAAATTTGAGACTTATGCACTTTGTAAGATGAAAATGTGCAGTTCGAAGTGGTTATTTTAAAATATTAATTAATTAAAAATTAAAATGAATTTTGACGTTTTTTTACCATACCTTCCGAAAATATTATCACATCAAAATGCTTTTTATCACCCTTTCAAAAGTCAATAAATTAACATTTTAATGACATCAATTTGATAACCGTGCAATTGTTTTCCAATTTTTGGCAATTTATTAAAAAAAATTATTATTATTATTATTTTCATAATTTCCAACAGTAGATTACATTCTTTACAAAAAATTCAAAACGTTTTCAGTATTTAAATAAACATTTGACTGCTTGATTTTTCTTCCACTATAGAAGTTTAAAGAAGAAAAATTCTGTTTAATGTCTATATAGTTTACAAGATGAATAAAATGAATTTGCATTACCTCGACATTTATAGAAAAGATACAGTCTTTTTAGTGGTATTTTGAAATCATGAGTCTAATCTCCATTCGAAAAGTTCACGCACACATTGAATAGAGCGTATCAATGGTATTAAAATGACACGGGTTTGATTTCTGCCACATTATGACGAAATCGTGAACATGAAATTATGTCCAGATGATTTAACTGAAATGAAATAAAACCATTAAGCGGGGAAACCAATAACCCGGAAAAAATGAGTGGTCGTCAGAGATGCCCTATAAATAATAAGTCGATAGAAAACTTCTTTGATTTTTAAAGTACCTTTTCAGAAATTAATTTCTGCACTTTCACATCTGACTTTGGAAAATTTGAAACATATTTTGCAGTTTGTCGAAAAAACCAAAATACTTTTCATTGATTTTATGTCTATGAATCGTGCTTGTTAGCTCAATTCAAATAATTGGATCCAATGTAATTAGGAAATTTTTTTTAATATTACAATAGAATCTCCATTACACGAGTTGACTAGGACCGTAATTGCTTTGGATAATAGAAAAGTTAATTAACAAAAAATAAATTTTAAATCATAATTCTTTTAATTTCGACAAATTCTACTAAAATTGTTTATTTAAGGTGATAACAACAAATCCACAATTTTTACCGCATATTAATTCTTTAACAAACTTAAAAGTCAATTCCCAATAAGAACATTCGCAATGTTAGTAATTTTCGTTACTTTGTTTTCATTTTCTGAATGAATCTTTAAATATACTTTCCATCATTCAACAGTGCGAAATTTTCAAAATATTTATCTAGGATTTTTTTTTATGAAAATGCATAGTTATTTTCTCTCATCTCTATTGAAATCTTTAAAAGTTGAACAGTGATTTTATCATTTTTTCCCTTGAACTATAAAAGATTTCTTACCAATAATCACTTTCCACAAGACTTGTGAAATTCTGTTCCAGTATTAGCTTTGACACTCTTTTTGAAAAATTCGCTGATTTTTTACAAAAAATTTAAATACTTTGTTTTTCTGGTTCCGGCTGAGTTATCATAAATCTCTTCTGATAGAGGCTCGTTTAATGAAAGTCTTATTCTATTAGGAACTTAATGTGATTATCACGGCGTTATCCCTTTTATTTTTATACATTAAGTTAAATATACATATGTAGGTCGTATTCTCAGATAAAGATGTTTTGGTTAATCGTAGCTTTTCTTAAGCTCTAAATAGAATATTTTTTTTAATGGCAGGATTTTTATCAATGATTCCCAAATTTGTAATCTATCACATGTTTATTTTTCTTCGCTAAATATTGTAATACTGTTCGTTGTAACAGTTCTTTGCGAGAATCAGATATTTCATCAAAAAATGTAATTTAAAATAATTTATTACTACTATAAATACATCAACTGCAATAAATAAGATTAATTCACACATTCAACACGACGTTTCTCTATACCTTTATGATACTGAATAAAAATTGGCATTGCAATAAAAATACAAAATTGCAGCCACAAAGCAAATATAACAGCAGAAGAAGAGATTAAAAAGAAATTAGCAAGTCGGCTTCCTTGTCATATAAAAAAAGCGGAAAGAGAATTTGGGGGGAAAACTTTGCACTATATCTCAAAATCCAAAAAAATTTAAATAAATTTTTGAATTATATAAACCCGAATTCTAAACACAACAGCATTATTTTATATATTGCTATATTTATGATCCAGCCAACCAAAGTCAATTATTTCCTAAGAACTTTTCTAATCAAACTGCAAATATTGAACCTATACGCTTGGAATTTTTCGGAAAAATCTCCTTCCTTAGCAACAAATTTGAAATGTCAGAAATTAAGATTAAATGTCAATCCATATAATTAAAAACTCTATTCCTGCAGCGGACAATATCTCAGCCATCTGGTAAAAAAAAATTCTGTAGTCATTATTCTTGTAAATTTGCTATCAAACAAATTCAAAATATATTAAAAAATATATGTAGGTGGTGCAATTACTGGAAACTAGAAATCACCTCAGTAAAAAGTGCAACAGCTGGATTGTCTAATCAGCAAAACTTAACCTCCCTAATGATTCATTTTGTTCATGTGCTTCAACGTTAATGATATTGATCATATCGTTCTTTCATGTAAAAAGTAAGTCTTTTGTAGGAACTTACTTGCTACAATTAGATAAGCAAGATAATATTTCTCAATAAAAGTTTGACTAAAAAACTACTAATAAAATAAATCTTCAAGTTTCTCCTCAAGCAATGAAGCACTTCAATATCTAATTACATCGATCTCATTCTGTAGCATCCTTTTAACCAAATCTTCTCTCATTGCTTCTTTCACTTTCCGAATTGTTGTACCTCTCCTTTTTGTTTAAAACTTTAGAAACACAAATAAAGATTGAACTACATCAGTGCAACTGTAAATTGACTGAAACTTCCTTTTTGTAATTTTTTTTATAATATGTGTCTGTTGATGAAAATTTACTCGGTTTTTACATCTGAAAATAGAGGATAATAGCCATTGTTGCTTTACATCCCAACTTAATACTTTCAAGTCTACTGATCTAATAGATAAAGGAATATTTGCGGTATTGGGAGGGCAATACATTTATAAACAAATGGAATGACTGAAATAATGGAATAAGTGCAATGGTACAGATAAATAAATACAATAATTAAAAATATATGTAAAATTTTTATTTAATACTAGCCGGTTCGCCAGTATTACCGCTCGCTACAATTTTCAATTAAATATTTTAAGTAACTGGTCTCTTAAAGGATTCTCAAGCAAAACATTTTTAATCTTCAAATTTTGATAGTCATACCAAACTTATACTGTTTAGATCGTTTCGTTCAATTTACTACAATATATATATTGCTAATTTGTTGTCATTTCCGGCAAAACATCAACTTTAATTTAAAATGTAAATAATGAAATTGCAATTAATATTAAGATATTTTTTTAATAAAACCAAGCGTTTTATTTTATTTATCATCTTTATTGTTATTTATTAATTATTATTATTAGTGAATGTGAGTATTGCAAACAGAATCGCTCGGTATTTGTCTTATGTTAACTACAAAATATTTTTCATCATTTATGTAATATCTCAAACAATAATTCAACAAAAATTTCTGAGATTCAGCATAAAATTCAGTTTTTAGTTTTGCTTTCAAAAGGATTGAAATGAAATCAATAATAATATTTTGTTCCTGCCTATAAATATATTTCAAAAATTATGAAGTATAAATTTAATGCAGTAAGGTATCATATTCTGAGAAATATTCTGGACACACCAAATTTTAAATGAATGAATGAATGTTTCTATTTTCACGATTAACTAAGACTTATTTATGAAGTTTTAAATGTTAAAAATTTATAAAAACTCAACATTTTCATAATCTTAGACCAATTAATCTTGAGAAACCTGCACACTGATTGGCGTATTTTCTTTGAAGCGATCGATGGAAAAATCTAAAATTATCCTTTTTTTATTGAATAGTGATATTCAAATTTTCATAAATCAGTCAGTTTAAGCGATTGGAAATTAACTCTTAAAAGTCAGTGATTTAGTTGATTGGAAATTAACTCTATGACCACCATAAAATCTGTACTTTCTCTTGTGGTGTATGCATTTTCCTTAATATCCGCTCGAATAAAACATCACATACAAAAGTACTACATAGAACAAACACATCAAATGTAAACATAACATTTCAATATTTGCCAAAAACAAAAGAGAGAAAAATGCGATTAATAAGCAGACGATATTTAGAAAAGTACAGATATTTAGACTGGAAAATGAAATTATCTGAAATTAACCATACGCGCAGATATTTACAAAAGTAAAAATATTCAAACCTTAAAAGGAAAATATATGAGTTATTCCACCAGTAAATGCCATAAGTTTGTTTATATCTTCATTATTTTATGAGTCATTAAACATCAAAATGGGTCCGGGACTAAATAAACACCCTGTATAGAGAGTGAAAAAGATCATAAAATAATTTTTCTTGAATTTATTTTTTAGAAAAAATAATATTTCATATTTGTTTCATTTCCTACAAACACGTGCCGAAAATTATATTTTTGCAGATTTCATTTCCAAAAAGATTTCATTTATTTTTAATTCGAGCTTTAATCAATGAGATGGCAACACTTTGAAAAAAGCTAATTTTTTCCTATGAATGCGAAACGTGCTTAATTTTAATTTTTTTTTACGAAAAAAGTTATTGAAAAACATAGTTAAAATATTTATTTAAAAATTCATTAAAAATAGAAACTTAATTTTAAGATTAAAACATTTGTATCATGTAAAAGATAAATTTTTGATCTTTAACTTCATGTAAAAATCTTTTTTTGTGCGGTAATATTTTCGGAAGTTATAGCAAAAACACGTCAAAATTTCGCTTAATTTTTAAATAAATAAAATTCTAGTTAAAAATTCGAAAAAATAACCCCCAGGTGCACATTTCCGGCCTCCAAGGTATACACGTGCCAAATTTGGTAGCTGTAGGTTGAATGGTCTGGCCTGTAGAGCGCCAACACACACACACACACACATTGAGCTTTATTATAAGTATAGATATAGATATAGATATAGATGAAAGTAAGATTTTTAAATAAAGTTTTTCTTCTTCTAAATAGACTGAAACCAAAATTTGATACACATCTAGTGTATCAAAGAGATTATAACTTAAAATTTCGCCAATCATATTTGTTTACAAAATTATAAAGTTCAAATAGACACAATTTAAAAACTTTTTGATATTTTTAGTATTAGAGATCGATCTGAGTCAATGAAATTAATAAAAATCTCGAATTTAAGATTTTTCACGATTCTAAAGCCAGGTTTACACTCGGCCAGTTATAAGACGGCCAGTGGGCAGCGCATGCGTGGAAAGGGATTGATTTATGTTTGCCACAATTTCATAAGATAGATTCAGGCATTCCCTTTTTGACTATAAATTGCCGTTTTGGCGTCCCTGAAATATTTTTTTCACTGTCATATTAAAGTGATGAATATTTACACAAAGAAACATGGTAAAATACAAAAAAAAATCCGGACTTAAATTTGGAAAACTATAGAAAAAAATGGCAAAATGAAACACACACACACACACACAATTTCGAATCAAAAGGAACAAAGATCAAAACATTTATGAATTAATCTTTGATAAATAATCAATTTTTTCACGAAAAAACCCTCCGCCAAATTCTACAAACGTATGCGTAGTAACAAAAAATACAATACAGCGGCATGTTGCTGTCTCGTCGGGACAATTCCTTGCCATGGGCCGAGCAACATTTTTCAGCCTTTCTACGCATGCGCTGCCTACTGGCCATCTTATAACTGACCGAGTGTAAACCCGGCATAACACTTTCTTAAATATATTTCGCTCTGGAGATTAAAACTAGATAATATTATAATTTTGAAAATGGCAACAAGCATTTATTTCCAATCTCCTCAGATTCAAATTTGTTTTTATCTTTATCACAGTTAATCCAATTTTTAAAAATATTTATTCATACATTTAAAACAATCAAAACAATAATCCCGATGGAACTACAATGTAAAATTGATCTCGAACGCATACCTGCAGTGATTCTGTCTTACTTAGATCAACTCGGAGCAATAAGTTGTGTGATTAGATCCCAAGCCAGAACTAGAAAATATAACGTTAAAAGTAGAGAAACATTTAAACATGCCGTCAGGAAACTAAGGAAGCAAAGGGAACCGAAATTGCAGCTTTCTAGGAGAGCTTTAAACGAATTTGATAACATCCTTGAGCATATTATGAATCAATTCTCGAAAGAACTGAGCCGCCTCACCAAAATCAGAAGAAATAAAACATTAACCAATCGACAGATTGAATGCGTAACGAAGTTATGTTTACCTGGTTCTTTGAAGACGAAGGCAATGGAAGTTGGAAGGAAAGCTATAGTGATGTCAAGAGACAAGACCCATTAAGTTCAACTTTTTCGGCACCGAATTTTTATCAAGCTTTAAAGGAAATAAGTGGCAGAATTTGAATTTTAAAATATTACATTAAATAACTGTTAAATAACTATTAAGGTATTTATTATTTTAAAAAAATGAAATAAAATATTTTAAAGGAATCTTGAATATGATTTGTTATATGAATAAGGTAAAAGTTTACAATTGGGTGCCCCTTGATTTTTTTGGCGATTTTTTTGACGCCAAGATCGGCGCCAAGGGGATTTTTGGTCTGTAACGTCAACGAAAACAAAACATTATGGAAACCAGAAGTAGTGCTCCATCGCTGAAATTTGTCGCCAATCGAAGGAGCACCCAAATCTACACTAGAACCGTCTTCTGAAATTTGATTTAAGCATGGTTGGCTGCGTTGGCCTGGTGGTAAGGTATCGGCTTCGGAACAGAAGGGTTTCAGCTTCGAGACCCTATTCCACCGAAAACCGTCGTGTAAGGAGGTCTGGTGTTCTTTAAACCGTCCGGGCCAAACGTCGTCCCGTCATCTGACCGTGGTTCAAAATTACGAGGTCCGTCCCAAAATAGCCCTAGTGTTGCTTTAAAACGGGACGTTAATATAACTAAACTAAATGTAAGCGTGGTATCACTTGGTTGACAGACATTGAAAGCATATTGGTAGAAGCAGTGACAGATTTAAGTATCTTATGGTCCTAGGCAATGCACATTATGAAAACATTCTTTTAATAATCAATATTTAAACATTTTAAAATATTAATTTTTTAAATTTTATTTATTTTGTGAAACTGTATTCATTTTTATTTACTGTTATGATTCCAAATAACTAGGCACCCACGATTATACATAATATTATTGAAGCAGATTCGGTACGTTTATAACATCTAGTGTAGACACGGCTATCAAATTTTGAGTCAAATTCAACGAGGAATTGACCATCTGTCGGTCTATGCTTTCAGACACATATAAACGCGATAATTTAGAAATGCAATAACTAAAATATATCAAATTTGGTAAGGGATTTTATAACTACAAGTGTAGTTTTGTGTCAAATTTTCATTTTAATCGGTTTGGAAAGATGTGTATAAAACACAAATTCGATTTTCGGATCTTATTAATTGCATGCCAGGAATTAGTCGCCAAAAAGTCGCCTAGAATGACACGATAAATTCAGTAAAAATACTAAATTCACGCCAAGGAATTCCTAACTGTTGTACGCCAATAACATTTTCGGTTTGTGCATCTGGAAAGATAACAAACCAGATGCCATGCAAACTCTAAAAAAATCATATATTCTCATTGAAAAATGAGCGTGAAGTTTTTTGTGTCAAAAAATTTCTCAACCAATTTCTCTCAAATTTCTCCCAAGTATGAATTTTGCAAATAATTTATTGAATTGTTGGCAGCTTGTCCATGGCCGCCCTTCTCTGTAATGGGGTCTGGGTGCAAAAAACTATTTGGGACCCTAAATTTTTTGTAAAGTAAAGAAAAAAGAAGTACAAAACGAACATATATTACTATTGCAAGTTATTTAATGCGTGATTTTATTTTTGCTATTAATTATTTCGGAAAAATTATTATTTTTAGATTACAATTCTTTTTTACAATTTCCTTCTCGATCCTAAATATAGCAAGTGCATTTAAGCCTTCTGTATACAATGCTTGTACGAAGACAATTCTTTATTCATTTTCAATTTGCTGAAAGAGTGCTCAGCGCTCTTTCTAATGATTGAAATAATTAATTTAGAAAAGTATGAATTAATTTGAAATATTCTTTAATCTATCTTCTATTTGTGCAATAATGGTATCAACAATAGTGTTTAAAAAATAGCATCTAAATTCCTCAATCTGGTTTTCTAACTTTAACTTGTTTATTTCGAAATATAATCTTTTTCTTTTTCAGAAAAATGTTCTGAAATATTACACACTATCATTTTTGCTTCGTCTAAAAATGTATTAAATTTTGGACTTCAGTTTTAATTTTATTAACTAAAATTAAATCAATCAAGAACAATTGCTTTTGATCGAAATATTTATTGATATTGACATATTATTAAACATAAAATAAATGGCTCTTCTGGAATTGAATCCCACAGATTTTTAACTTCGGATACCACTGTTTTATTGTTATTTGCACCAATAAATTCTTTTAGAGCGATACAAATTTGTTCAAACTGTGTAGGCACTGTTTTTACCAAATCTGTTTTGGCTTCCCAATGAGTATAAACATAATGGTTTAAGAGAAATGTATTTGTAAAATTTTCCCGCTTTTGTAGTTGCAGAAAGTAAGCAATATAAACGTTGCAGTATCAAAAAAAATTACAATATGTGTTTCTGGAAGTGGCATCACAAATTAAAAGAATGTAATTGGAAAGGCATATAAATTGCATTAGAGTTCAGAGCAATTATTCTAGATTCTACACCTTATATTATCCTCTCATGTTGTTACCGTTGTCGTACGCCTGTCATCTACATAATAATATCTAAATCTAGCACACTTAATCTTTTCAATAGTGTTTTTGCTAGTCCATCTCCAGTCATATCAGTTATTTTTATAAACCCTGTAAATGACTCAGTTATAATCTTTTTCTTCAAAGTTTGTATACCTAATAATGACAGAAATTTGTTCCTTATGGAAAATATTAGGAATACATTTTGATTATGTAATATGTGGATGCTTTTATATTGACTTTAATTTTATTAATTCATTTCCTAACGCTGAAATAAATTGTTCTTATGATCTATGTGTTACATGATGCACAATTCTATTTTTATTATTATTATTATTTTGTTCTGTTTATATGATCCATTGGCACTGAATGGTATTTATTTAATAATTCGATTAAATTAAAAAAAATCATTATTAGGCCTTCCTATTATTTCTCGGGTTTCTCGAAGATTATTACATGCTAAAATTAGAATCAATCACATTCTTTGAAATAGTTAAGTCGTCCCCTTTCTTTATTTATAGTAACTTGATTTGTTTTATTAATAGTCGAACATAAATTTAGTCGTTTTAGTACTTCCTTCCAAACAATAAACGGATTCAAGTGGCCAATAGAATGCTCATGATCTTGAATTACATATGACAACTATCTGCAATCATTATAATCCCTTATAAATCGTGTAGAATGTTCATTTCCACATCTTTTCGAAAATCGCATACATTAAAAACAAAATACCGAGTTTTGCGTTTTTTAATACATTAACCAGCTGCTAAGCTGGGTTTCACAATTTGACAATTTTTTTTAAATAATATGTAGTGGGAAATGATTTATCTTCAGGATTCTTCGCAAAACATCCTTTATGTTGTACAGGAACGGTTTTGATACAACATTCTAAACTTATTCGTTATAATACTTGGCCATAAATATGTACCACTTACATTCTTGATGAAATATGTTATCGTCATTTTCATCGTTATTTTCTGATTCGATCATATTCTTATAAACATACAATTCTTCGACGAATTTCAGAGTTTCTCTATTCCCTTTACAAACTAAGGATCTCTTTTATTCCAATTGAATTGTAACTTCTGAAATCAAAGCAATTTCAATGCCAGAAAAACTTCGTAGACAAGAAAATATACCTACTTCAATTTTAGCTTTTCTTCTTTTTTACTTTTCTGCTAATTTTCCTTTTTGACACCCAGAAAGATATGTTCTTGCCAAGGACATGATTAGATCTAACAATACTAAATATTTTAAAGTATGAATTTTCAAACACTATATGCAGTCTTAATAGGTGAGGTAAATGACGGTAAGTTATTGCCTTAGTTTTGTAATATGCTGCACACTTACTTTAGACAATAATATATCCGTATATTTCCAAACCCAACGTAAAGTTAAATTTCTTCTTCTTTTCTTTCCATACCGCTATTATAGTTCAGAATATTATTTTAATTCTTGATCATTTTGGGGGCCATCAATCCCGGAGACCCTATTCAAAGCATCCGCCGCACCCCTTCCCCTAGAAAGTCGGCCCTGAACTTGTCACCACAATGTGAGGCCCTTGTCCATCTACAGAATGCGCTATTTTTTCATCGGACTTTCGACCTACAGGCATGAAAAATATTGATAAGTGCTTTTGGTTTCTTTCCGAAATAGCGTCCCCGTTCTTTCGGAGCTTTGTTTCGTGCTTAAAAAAAATAATAACTTTAAATTGGATTGAATTAGATACACTTGTCATACGCTGTGACCATCGCTGTCATTTGGCAGAGGCTCAACAAGGGAGAAACAAGCAAGGCAAATGCCCTAGGTATCATTAACAGGGGGTGCAAAATTCGAGCATCTATCAATTGCATATAGGACCATATTCAAATTAAAGATTCAAAGATTTGGACCATATTCAAATTAAAAAAACAAAACAGCTGGAATTCTTTTTTTAAACTTTATCGCATATTTTTCAATAAAAGGTGTTATCCTCACCTTCCCGCCTAAAATTGCAGACCTTTAGCAAGACCATGAACGGTACATGGATTCAGATTTAAATTGTCTCGACATTGAGAGTTGTATGCTTTGTAATATAACGAAGAAAACCGTTTCTTTTATACTAATTGCATGCTACTCGCAAATAATAGTTACAAAAGAGCCAATTATCTTTGGAAGTCAATTGCTAATATGCAGTTAATGGGTAAGTATCAGAAAACAGAATATATACTTTGAACATGATTTTTTTTCGACTGAATAAAACCTGCAACTGTAGATACAAGATCATATACCAAATTTCATTTGTTGAAATCATTTGTTTTTGATTCATCATACTTGCATGCATTAGAAAGTACTGACTGACAGACATTCAACCCTCCCCGCATTCAGATGTATTTAGATCCTAATTTATTACGAATCTTCATTTCACATGCTAACCCTGATTGCTACATTTTATCTATCTAGTTCTTAACGTTTTGTATTTATTTTGTTTATTTGTATTTGGACAGCTGGACAAACAAGTGCGTCTCTTGTGCTTCTTCAACCAGAACAGCAACCATTTTTATTGAGAATAACTGTTGAATTGAAATGCAGCGTGAATGTAAATGGAAAGAAAAGATATAATAAAAGAATTATAATATTGCAAAAAAAAGCATCAACTTCGTTGTTCAGAATGATCGATTAAATGTGCAAATTTTCGTCATCTTTTGGCCGCTGCGTTATAAATAGAAACCAAAAATTATGAATGTTGAATATCTCTCTGGGGAGCATGGCCTATTATCTTCGACGGATAAATAGAACATACACCGTCTTGCAAAAGGAAGCCATTTCCTTACAAAGCACCTTTCTATTTTCACACGATATACCCCTTCCCTCCATCCTTCAGAAGTTGTGAATGGAAAAGTACCTTATTTCTGAATATTATATATTGTGAAGTCCAAACAATTTTAATATAATTACACATACGATTTTGATTCTCCATATATGTTTCAACTGCCTTTATATTACAAAAAGTTTGAATAAAAGTCTAATATCAACTAAGAATTTTGCATCAATTAAACTGATGAAGTCATTTAGCAAAAGTTTTACTTTTTAAAAACGTTAAAACAACTTTTTTTTGTCTATTCTTCTAATCAACTATTTTAAAGTGGATTTCATTTTCAGATAAATTGCAAACGAAAGGCAAACACCTTTTTTCTTTATTTATATTAATTTTGTAAAATCTAGAAATATGCATAATAGATGTTCAAAGGTGTACTAAAATGGTGACAAATATCAGATCTGCTTATGATATAATCGATATAATGAAATGGTTACATTTCTCCATTTCTTCATGTGAAAACCCTTCTACTAACACATTTTCATTTGAATTTTAAGCTTTTAGTTAAAAATATAGAATAATTCCTCTTCTTTTGGCAACGTTCCATGGCTTTTTTCTTCTCTTTGTGCGATTATTTTCTGTTAAGAACATCTTGCTGCTTTGCAAAAATAAAAATCACCAAAAGACTGATGTTTTTGTGTTCAGAGTTTACTTGCCATACAAAGGTGAAAGTATGCTGTTGTGTTTGAAACGCTGAGAGCGTTTGAAACGTTGTTATTGATAAATAAATAATAATAATTAATAGTAACGTTGCGAGCTGTAATAGAATTAAACACAAACACACACATTTTATAAAGCGCATTTAAAATTTTCTTTAAAAAATTAAGATTGTTAAAATACTGTCATTTTCCATGGAATATAATCATCACTTTTCTCATGATACACCAAAACTGCTATTTTTTAATCCCCACAAAATTCTTGATATAATTAATTTTATATTTGTGAAGAAATAATCTTGATTATAGTCACAAAACTTTTTATTTGTCATTACGTAAAGAATACTTTATTACAGTTACGAATTAAAACTCTCAAATTTGTTGAATTATGTATTTTTAGCAGTGTGAATATACATCATAAATATAATAAATTTTCTGTGAATTCAACATGTAAACAATAAGCAACACTAGCTATAAACAACAAATAATGGAATAAATTCTCAGAAAATCTGCGAGTTCTAATGGAAACTAAGTTTTAAGAGGAAATGAAAATAAAGTTTTTTTCCCAGTTCTAGAAATGTTCGTGAGGATAAAAAAGAAAAATAAGAAGGAAATTTGGGAGAACAAAGGAAATTATATAATGTCACACAAAGAACAAGAATAAATTTAATTTACAAAACTTGATTAGATGACGAAAAAATGTCAGACATAAAATAGATAGATTTATCATTTACAACTAACACCATTGAATAATTGCTGTTTTGAATTTTACAATAGACTTCTACAAATACAAATTTATGCAACTCATTATATACATTAACAATTACAGTTAAACAATTGCAAATGGATGAAGAAGCTGTCACAAATAGTCAATTAACTAATCATGTGTTCAGCCAAAAAAGTAAGAAGAATTTAGTAATTTAATAATTCATAAACACAATTAAAATATATTCCTTTGTACATAATCTCGACAAATTAAAAAAATTAATCTCTTCTATGAAAGTTATGATAATACAGGTATGCAATATAATATTTACAGATTCGGATAGAACAGGGCAAGACAAGTATTTTGGTATATAGCATGTGGGGTCCCCGAATATAGCGTCATAGTCTAATTACACGAAGAACGTTAATGACGAATCCGACAGTTTCTATTCCAAATTATGATGCATACGACGATTGCTCAACATGAAAACTTCCCTAGATGACTGTGGTCACCACAACATAAACGGCGGCAGACGATCAAAAGTACGTACCAAAGATAAGCGATTATTGGTTTATGCAAGATGGTGCTAGACTTCATCGCACTCAGCGAAACTTCGATCTTGTAGCGGAACATTTTCACCGTAGACTGATCGGACTGGATTCCATTACGAAAATATACAGTATTATAGAGTAGCCATCGTACTCACCGGATCTTAACCCGTGTGACATTTTTTATGGAGACATTTGAAAGACACAGTGTATCTTACATAGCCCTCAACAATGGACGACTTGAGAGCAGCAATTGAAACCGAGGACCAGGAAATTGGAACACGTTTTGCAGAAAACGATTGGAATTTCGATTCCAGACTTCGTCAGGCCATTTGTTCGAACGGTTAGACATTTCGAAAATCTGTTGTATTGAAAGTTCTCAATAAACACTAATTTTCACTTGCTTTTTTTCCCTCGCTCATTTCTTGAAATTTTCATAACACAATCTTCACACATTAATTAGATTATGACGCTATATGCAGGAACCCCACATGTTATACATCAAAATACTCGTCTTGACGTGTTCTATCCGAATCTGTAATTATTAGATGTTGCGCACCTTGTAGGATACCCTGTACTATGTAACTTCTCTTTGCTTTGATAACTGTCTGGATTCAGGTAATATGGAAGTTCCTATGGTTTTGCAAGTACGCTGCATCAGTTTAATTTATTCTTGAAAGATTAGATCAAGCAAATTTGCCAAATTGTGGAAATATTAATATGTGTTACCCACTGTTTCAAAAGATCCCACAAAGGTAATCTTGTAGACCAATTTAGATGTAATAGTATGTGTGGGTTCATCGCATCATTCACATATGCACCCAGCTCTGTGAGCTTGTTTATTTTTATAGTGGTTCTCAATAGCATATTCACTATGAAGATGTTGACTACAGAGATGTTTGCTGTCACTTCAATGAATGAGCCCAAATCATAGCACAAAAAACACCACCAAAATTTTACAAACTCACCTCCAGCTTGTAATGGGAGCATATTGAAGGATGAAATGCTTCATTTGACCTACGATGCACTCGAAGTCATGCGTCATTTGATTATTAAATAAAAACTTGATTTGTCGGACTATACTCTACGCCTCCAATCAGTTGTTGCCCACGTCATGTCACTTCTGGCTCATTGAAGATGTGCAACTATTGCATGTCTGTGCGAGCAATGACCTCTTGTGAGGTATCCGATTCTAAATGTCAGTTTCTTGCAGTGCTGGTCGTGATATTCCTCATTAATAGAGTAGAGTTCTTAAAATCTTAAGAAAGGTCTTTGTGTCAATAAAACAAAATAAAGTATAGAAATATGAAGAAAAATATGAACAATCCAGCATTATCAAAATTATAAAATCACTTGTATTAAATGATTAGATTATATACTAGCTTTTACCCGCTACTTCGTACGCGTGAAAATAGATTGGAATTTATAGCATCAATGGCTTTATTTTTTGTTACTCTTGCACATGCGTGAATTTTCAACGCCAATTGGGGTAACACAAATGTATGAATTTTCTACGCCAGTTGGGGTAACGCAATACAAATTAGAAATTTTCAATTTCCTTAATTCATATTTTATTTTAATTTAAAAGTACTTCAGAATTGAATCCAAAAGATCGATTAATTAACAATGTTTAATTTTAAATGCATCAAACACTAAGAAAATAAATAAAATCGTTTGAAATATTCGGTCGAAAACACGGTAAGCCTAATCTGATTAGCGTGTGGAAAAAACTGAAGCTTTATTCATTTTTGGCGGGATTTGGCCTCAGATTTTTGGCGAGAAAGTTAGTTTTTAATTAATAAAAAATTAACCACTCAATTAACCGGAATAAATAGTAGCCTGTGTCCTATTCCAGACTCTAATCTACCTGTGTGCTAAATTTCATTTAATTTCGTTCAACCGTTCTGACGTGATTGAATAACAAACATCCATCCATCTATCCATCCAAACTTTCACATTTATAATAGTAGTATAGATGATAATGCGTTCCCAACTGAAAAAAAAAGAAAAAAAACTTTTAAGAATAGAAGGAAAATGACGAAAAGGAAGACCCACTGAACAGTGTTGAAAAGGAATTAAAGCAGATAGAAGTGAACCGTTGTTCACTGTTGTTCCAGATGGAGTTAAATCGTGGTTAGATAGGGAAAATTCGGAGAAACAATCTTTAAATATAACAGATTTTAGTGCATGATAAGAAGAGCTTATGTAATCCATTAAAATATTTATGTAAATTTTTTCGATAATATTAAATTTATTAATTAAAGTTCTGTCCAACGATTAAAATGTTGTTACATTAGCGAACATGACTTATTTGTCAGACCTAGTCCTTTAATTTTGTTTATGAAGAACATCTGTAACAATCCTGACCTGATATGAAATAGCAATATTGAAGAAAGCATAAAATTTTGTTTAATTTTTAATAAAAAAATTTAACCAAAGTTTTGAAACATACTTTTTGTAATATATATCTATCTGTCAAATTTTATAGCTTTATACTATCTGGAATATGGTCCTGTAAGAATCTTATGGACGAATTTTTCATCACGCTTATCGCATGACGTAATTTGCAAATAAAATGTCTGACCGTGAAAAATTTGTGTTTCGCATTATAGTACAAAAATAAACCCCACCTGAATATGAATTTTGGACATTTTTTCGGGGCAGAGGGGGATAACTCTATAATTACAATCGATGGAATCCAAAATTTGTCTCAGAATTACAACAAAATTCCATGTCAATTTCATTTATTTAATGAATTGTCGTCACGTTTCTGAGTTATCATGTTTACATGTATGCAAAAACAGTTAACTCCTTGACATATTTGGTTCCAAATTTGTTATATATCTACACTTTAAATGTTACATTTCTCTCTCTCTATATATATAGATATATTATTTTATCCATCTAGATCTCTCTATTTTTTAGCAATCGTGTAAACTTGTATTCTGACAGTCAATCAGATAGACCTCCTTTATATGAATCTTGTTCAAAATTTAGTAGAAATCAACAAATTTGGTATAAAGAGAGTGTAACAAAATTTCATCCTCTAAGCTCAAAGTGTTTTTGAGTTTGTGTTCCCAAACATAATTTCAAAAATATGTTTTTCTAATTTATGGAGTTCTAGGACATAGAGATTCGATAAAATCCCGAATTCAGATTTTGAGACGATTAAAATATTTTCTCTTTGTACGCTTCATACAGGAGAAAATAAAAAAAAAATACCTCGCATTGCCTTAATTATTGATTATATCTAAAATCGACCTTACAGTTATTCTTATAAAGCAATTTGGTGATGCTTGCACAAGGTGTGTTAAACAAGGACGATATATCGAATTTGATATCTTTTAATGGTAAGAATTTTAAATATCAAATAATAGAAAATAAAAATAATTCCCCTTATTTATAACAGGAAGGTCTACTCACTTGTTATTCTATAGTTTTAGACACCACTCCCAGTTTGGAACCGGAAACTGAGTTCGGATATCGGCAGGAATCGTATTATTTCTGTTCTCTCCATTTACTGCTTATATTTGTTAGGTTTCTTAGAATAGTATTAATGACATGTATCGGGAGTATTTTCTTTTAAGTAAAGCACAAAACAGGATAAGCATTGGTAACAAAGAAACCATTTTGAGATAAACGAAATGATAAATTTTAATACATGTTACAGTTTATATTTTCTCGTTTGCGAAGTACACAAAAGGAAAGAATTGTAACCTCCGAAAGCCATATTTTTAGAATTATAGTAGTAGGTCAAATTGTAGAAACTTTTGAAAAGAGAGAATTTTTGAAATTTGATAACTCATAACAGCACTTTTTTTAAGAGAAATGTCTTAATACTATATGTAATTTTCAAGATAACTTAACTAAGCATTTGATAGAATAATTTTAGGATTGATATTTGAATTGGAATCGAAATTATAAAGAAGAAAAATGGAACATAGGAACATTGACATATTCAAAAATTCTCACTTATGGTAGTTAACACTTAGTCAATCTTCAGCATCACCTACGGTCTTGATATGCTGTCCCGCGGAGTTCGCTAATGTCTTTAGTTCCTCAGCAGTTATAATATAATATATTGATTGAATTAATGAAGTGGGTTTTATTGCTAGGTTGTTTCAGTGTTGTTAGTTGTTTCCAACTCCATAGATTTTCGAATGGGTTAAGATATAAACAATTCTCAGGCCATTCTGGTAGTGAAATATAATGGTTTTGAAATCAGTTTTTATAAAAAAACATGTCAACGTGAGATAGAAATAGATCCAGGTGAAATACAAAATTCCTCGTTATATGGGAAAACATCATATGCAGAAGATAGTAGTTTAGGAACGAATGTTTCATTAATGCATTTTTAGTTATTTACATTCCCATTAATGGTACAAATTTTGTCCACGTCTTTGCTGCTATTAACCTCAGATCAATTCTTAGGTCATAACACTAATTTAACAGTAAGCGCATTGCAATTTGGATGAAAATATCTACCTATTTTTCTTCTTACATATTTTATGCCATGGCTACCAAATAGTGAGGTTACGGTCTCATCACTCCAAATCACAATGTACCTTGTTAGTTCTGCTGTTCAGTTAGCATGTGGTTTTGCTTGTTTAATCTTTTCAAAGTTTATTTCGGATTCAAAAATATTTTTGTGTGTGTGGAATTCTCACATTTAGACAAGATTTCTGCATTCTGGATCGAATAGCCCTCCCATTGAAGTTCACATTGCATCACGTCATTTCTCTTATCGTAATTCCCAGATGATTTTCTTCTATTATGTAGACACAGTTCTTTTAATTATTTTATCCTCACTTGTCATTTTTCACCTTTTCTTGTCTCTACCAATTTAGTTTTCTGGTGACTGAGTTTCCTTATACTTCTTTAAAAATTTAGAAATATCGCTCTTAGTTATATTTCCACCAATTTGCTTGCCAATCTCAGTATAGCTAAAGCTTTGTTCATGCAATAGTAAAACTTTTTTTTTGGGGGGGGGGGGAGCTGATCAGACAAATTTTACGTTTTGACAATTAACGAAATGGAAAAAAATACAAGAAAACAGTGACCAAATTCAGAGCAAACACAAAAAATTATAATAAAATGATCTTCTCTTAAATCCAAAGCATGAAATCATTCATTGCATTTTATTGTTAAAAAAAAACACACCTTCTTGGCAATCTATGCCAAGCTCAATGGCTGCATTTAAATGAAGGAAAGCTGTGTCTTATTAATAAAATCAAGATGTGCTTCTTTCTTCTGGTTCTTTAGTTATAACTTCTAAAATATAATGATAGTTGAACATAATTTAATGCATTACATTTTTAGTTAAATTACCTTTCAAATATTATATAATTTTATAGTATTACTGCAAATACTGTTGCTGTTATAAGCCTTCAAATTTTCAAAAGTACTTTTTCGAAATGTGTTCCATAATTTTGATCACTACTGTATCTTTGTCCATCTCTCAACACGATAACTTAAAAATGCTTTGAGCTAGACGGATGAAATTGTGTATGCTGTCTTCGCATCAAATTTGTAGGTTTTTATTAAATTCTAAATTAAATTCATTCTCAGGATATCTGTCTGTTTGGTTGTCTGAAGCGCGATAACCAAAATGTAAAAAATGAGAAGGATAAAATTTAGTATACAGTATTAGCATTTTAAGCATAGATCTGCAATAAATTTTGGTGCAAATAGGACAAGGAATTGATAGTCTTTCGTTGTGCATTCAAATGTACATAAACGTGATAATTCAAAAAGGAAATGTCTTAGATAAATGAAATCTGGTACCTAGTTTTAACATCTAAAATATAGATCTGTGTCTTAAAATAAATCTGAAAAAATTAAAATCTTCAAAATTTTGCTTCGTTTTTAATTAAATAATATTTCGAAAATAATCGCTCCATATGCCCATTTTCACATCTCTAAGTATATTTGAACCAAATATTGTAATTCTAGATTAATCGATTTGTCCTGTATTTGTTCTTACGCTTTACATACGTTGAATTATTTTTCCACTAATAATAAGACTATATTTAAATTTTTGTTTCTAATCCATTCAGAAATCGGTTTTCCATTTTTCTTTTCCGTTAACAATAGTTCATCCAATTCCGAATACAAATCAATCTCTCCATAGCAAGCATTATTGTAACATAATTGATGAAACTTGCGTAATAAACATTATGTTTAAGAACTGCAGTGCTATCAAGGACAGAGTGTGTTCTTGCGTCCTTTCGGTAAAATTTCTCCCGCTGATCACTTTCAGTGAATTGTCTGAATTTTTTTTTCCAACAGTCAATGTCGAAACTAACCCTTCTTTGGCGAAGAAGGAAGTGATTTCACAAGAAAGCGGAAAGAGCACACGTCTGGGTTTTCTTTCCTTGAATTAGAAAATATATATAAGAAAATTAACTAGAATTCCGAATTCATTAATTATCAGAATAAAAGGAATCCTCCATTTACCGGAAGATTAAACTGGAATTTTGGTAGAATAGATGTCGACAAAAACTCACTTTTTTTTAAGGGTTACCAACTATATACTTTGATAATCAATAAATTAAATGTACTGAAAATTATCACTTGATATGCACAAGAAATTTTCAAGAACTTTAAATTGATATCATACTTAGTTAAAATGATCAAAAATATCGAATTAGACTGCGCAATTTTGATTTTAATTTCTAGACTCGGGTTGAAAATATCTCTAACATTTGATCGCGTTTTTAATACAATATTTCGTTTATTTCCCTAATTTAATTTAATTATGTGTATTAAAATTGTGAAAAAAGTCAAATAAATTATTTTAAATAATTTCTAAAAAATTCTCCTGACTAATATTAAGTGAAGAATACGGTTACTTTGTATTAAAGAATAATGGAAATTCAGCAACCCAATGTCTTTGGATATTATTTAATCTTAAATATTGAGCATTATTGAGTAATAATGTTTAAAATCTTGAATATTATTGAGTAATATTATTTAATCTCATACCTTGAGTATTATTGAGTAATATTATTTATTATTGAATAATATTATTTAATCTTATATATTTTGTACATAATGCCTTGAGTATTATTGAGTAATTTCTATAACGTGTAGTTTCGTATTATATTTACTTTTAAATTTAAAATATTCAGATATACACTATATGATAAGATTTGCCGAGGCTGCCCATTCTCGACATTTTGAATTGAAGTCCAAAAAATCTGATAATTGGTTTTCTATTTATTATAATTTCCTTCACGGTCAATTTCACAAAATTACGAGCAGTAGAAACTTTTTTCTAATTAATTTTATTATTCATTTCATGAATGGAAAATTATAAATTTTTCATGTTTAGAATTTTATTAAACAGAAAATCAAGTAGATTATCCAGCAAATCGAAAATAAAATAAACTTTTGTTTATAGTAATGTAAATAGATTAAATTATAATTTAGAACGAGTTTTCTTTAACATTATAATGTTTATAGCCAAGCACACCATCTGTAAATTGCGTCATGCTATATGAGATGAAAAATTTCTTTTAATAAAAATTGTAAGGCTTTCCCCTCCTTCAACAATTTATAGCATATTGCACAAAAACAATTTTTACATGTTTTTAAAATTTAATAAATAATTTTTTTTCAGTGATTTCAATTTATTTCCGTGCGTTTTATTAAATTTTAAAAATGATTTTAAGTATATTCTGAACACAATCTTTCATTGCTTTAGATACTTAATTCATACAAATGTGTATTGCGACGACATCAAATAAATTTTGTATGCGCAAGTTGTACATTAGAAGAGAAAGTTAAAAAATAAAATAAAGATATACGAATCAAATTTAAAACAGTATTAGGCTTCGACGCTTCCAATTCAAAATTCGAATTTCCAATAATAAAAAAAATACGAAAAAAATACAGGAAACCTAAATTTTGGAACAACTCTTTAATTCCAGGTTTATTTATCACGGAATCCTCTATTAAGTCATTTCCATTCAACACTTTTCACTGTATTATCAAAATTATAACCAAATAAATATTATAATTATAATGCAACATCAAAACAAAATTTCAGTGTTTTTTTTTAAGCTTCGAACTTTTTCCTTTAAAGAAAAAAGATAATTTTCCTTTCTTGCTTCAATATCTCTGTAAAACATTGAATAACATAATAATTCTTGGGGAAAAAAATAAAATGCGCGAAAGATAAATTTAATATTGATTACCTTAAAATGTAAAAAGTAAATTAACTTTCAAAAATTCTCTTCACAACAAATTCTTTTCTTAGGCTGACGAATAAATTGAATGTTAAAGCACTGGCAATTTTTAAAAATATTAAAAACGTAGCGGAATAATTGAGCATGAAATATAATCATTAAACCTGACCTCTTTTATCGGAAGCTAGAAGAAAAAATACATAACGCAACTCTGCGACATAAAAAACAGACAAAACGTTGAAATGAGCCACGTGTGAATCACCCACGTGCTCCTTTAACATTTTCCACTCCACGTGAATTAAATTGCGTTTAAACTGAGTATTCTTCCAAAATAAAGTAGTATTTTAGAAGTCCTGTACAATTTTCCATATGTCAATCTCGATACTTTGCGGTAAAAATGTTATTCTTCAATCTTAAGTAAGGCCATGAAAACACGAGTACTCAGATTTTATTTTCAGATTTCAGCTCATGGGCGTTTTATGCTTCATAATATAGTGAAGTAAATAGAGTATATATTCTGAATGCATGCAAGATTAAGGATAACAGTACTTTATCTTTTTAAACAAAAAAATAATAATTAATCTAAAGGGCGATCAAATTGAAAAAATGTTTTTAAATCACGAAAATTTCTATTCTATGTAGCTTGAATCAATACATTGTTGAAAAAATTATAATACCTTAATTTTTTGTACATTTTCCAATAATACTAATTATATTTAGTAAAATATTATTCACTCACTAACATTTAAAAAAAAGTTCCACCCTTCTGTGACTAAAACTGAGTAAGTTATAAAGGTTTGAATATCTGGTTTAGACAATTTCAAAAGCCAGCACGAGAAAGATTTGACAGTCAATGATTGTCTCGAGGTAACTGTGGCGGTTGATTGACTTAAAATAACGAAATTCAAAGTTTTATAACTTATTCAAATTCAAATACAGACGACAAGAACTTTTTCTAAAAAATATCATTGTGTCAAGAATATTTTAGAAAGTATAGTTAACATAAATGGCAGACAAGGCAAAATTAAAGATTCCGTAATTTTTCAATGGTACATCCATTGACTCAAACAACATAAAATATTATGTTGTTTGAGTCAATGACGCCTGATATATCAGCTATTGATTAATAAAAAATAATCATCTCTGTCTCAATTTTTTATCTCCATTTCTATAAAATAAAAACCGACTGACGCATGTGCAGAAGCACGGAAAGTTTCCGAATCTGAAAACAAACGGTACTTTTAACGATTCAGAATCACATATTTAGCCATGATTAGCGTTGAAATAATTTTTCAATGGTACATCCATTGACTCAAACAACATAAAATATTATTATTTACGACATTTGTAGTATTTTACTAAAGTAGGCATACATCATACTCTATCATTTCTTCAAAGGATAGTAGTATACGACTACAGTTCGTTTAAGAATTCCGTGACCACACAAAAAGAAAGGATTTTACTCTGCAAGAGATTGATATGCATCAAGTGAAAAGAGTACTTATTCGGAGTGTTTTATTCACCAAAAAGGGTTACTTTTATTTATTTATTTTTTACCTTTCTTTCCTGATGTTGATTTTCATTTTGTTTTTGAATTGTACTACTATATTTTAATTCGATACTGTGTAATCATTATATTATATGCAAAATTTATTATGGCCATATGTACAGTGACTCCCAAAAGTGTTCGTACACCAACAAGAATCAATTAAAAACCTCATTATTTGCCATTATATATTCTTATTTTTACATGAAAATTTTTTCATAGCATATTTTTACAGTTCTTAATAAAGCAGTGAAGAATAAATTTTAATTACGATGCAAATTATTTTTAAAAAAATGACAATAAATAAAATTGCACAAAAATAGAACACAAAAGTGATCATACAATTTAAAAAAACATCACTAAATATGAAATTTTCTAAATTTTTCTAAATGTTTAGTATTTAGTAGGATATCCTTTATTCTTTATAACAGCTTTTAAACGTTTGGGCATAGATTTAATTAAACGGTCGGTTACTTCTGCACCGATCTTGTTCCATTCTTCGATCATTACTGCTTTCAGTTGAATTTTCGATTTAATGTCGTGACTTCTTATTCGCATCTCTAATTCTTTCCAAATATGTTCTATAGGGTTTAAATCCGGTGATTGAGCTGGTGTTTTAAGGGTCTGAGGGCAATGATAGAGGCAAAAAAGACGAACATTCATAGCCGTGTGCTTAGGATCGTTGTCTTGGTAATACACAAAGTTGTTTAAAATGCCCAATTTTTGTGCTGACGCTTTTAAATTATTATTGAGAATATTTATATAAACTCTATGATCCATTATACCATCAATGAATACTAAATTGCCTACTTCAGCCGCTGACATACACCCCCAAACCATGACACCTCCACCGCCATGTTTTACTGTTCCAACTAAATTCTTGGGATTAAGTTCTTCCTTTTTTTTTTCTCCATACAATGATTCTCCCATCCGACCCAAAGATGTTAAACTTACTTTCAACTTTCATCTGCAAATAAGACACGATTCCAATAGCTCTCTGGCTGGTTTATCATAGATTTGGCAAATTTAAGCCTAGCAATTCTGTTTTTCTGACTTACAAAGAATTTTCTTCGTGCAGAGCGGCCATGTATACCAGCATTCCGAAGAATTCTACGAATAGTTTCACAGGAAATAGAAGTTCCATTTGATTCATTATATTGTAAAGTAAACTTTATTGCACTCAGACATGGATTTTTTAGAAATTTACTCACAATATTTCTTTGACTTCTAGCTAACAGAATTTGAAGGCGACCATTACGAGGCTTGTTTGCAATCCTTTTTCCCTCTCTGTAACGTTTTATTATGCTTTGCACCGTTGAATGAGGTAGATTAGTTATAGTCGCAATGCCTCTAATTGATTTTCCAGCTTTAAAAGGAAATATAATTAATTTTCGTACGTCTAAACTCGTTTCTTTACGAATGCGCGTCATATCTAAGAATTAAGTAAATAGAATAAATAATTGGGATATTAAGTACTGAAATCAAACGATTTTAGTGTATTTTTCAATTAGAAGAAAAATAAGCCGCAAAAGATATTTTTATGATGAATTTAAATAAATAATGTTTGGATGTACGAAGACTTTTGTGTTCTAATTTTGTGACATTTTTTATTCATTTATTTTTTAGAACAATACTACTTGATTTTTTATAAACATATTTGTTCAGTTTTATTAAGAACTATTTAAAGATGCTAATTAAAAAAACCAACTAATAAAATGCTTTATTAAGAAGTATAGAACACAATTTCTGCAAATTTCTTTAGTGTACGAACACTTTTGGGAGCCACTGTATGTATATTTTATATTTTCCTTTAAACACATGGGTCGAATTCAAATGAACTTTTGACATTTATTATTCAAGACAGGAGAAAGAATATTGTCGACTTTTCAAAGCGCTTTAATAAATTAAATATTCAATTAATTGAAAATTAATCGAGATTTTACCGCTTTCTATATATAACTTAGAAGCAAATTTTTCCACAAGGAATAATTTTATACTATCTAAAAATTTAAAATTATACCTTTTCAGTAATAGCAGTTTCATTCTCGTGCAATTTTACTTTCAATTTATATTAACTTTCCAAAATTCAATAAATAATTTAATAGATGTAGACATTATTGTAAAATAGAAATTTGCAGATACTCTTTTGCAAAATCTGTGGTATAATACAATTTTGAGATTTTTCATTACTCTATCTTTATTTTTTGATATTTCTGTTTTATTTTTAAATATTTTTGGCAACGCTTTTGATTGATTTTAAAAAACGATTTGTGCAATATACATTACAATATCTTTTTTTATTCTTGAAGAACAAGAAATACTAAGGAAGTTCTTCTGGAAAAATAATAAAACAAAAATTTAAAAACAGACGATTAACAATTTATATCAACAAATATTGATTTGTTTATTGATATGGAGAAAATAAGCAATCGACGGTTTTTAAAATTCGAATGATTCAATTGAGAATCGCATTTTAATTAAAGAAAATATTTCAGACGATTAAAAGATGTCATGCTTTATAATAATATCTTATACAATATTAATTTTTACAAAAAATATATTTTCTTTGAAATTATTTTAATACTGAACTATGACACCTGATATATCAGCTATTGATTAATAAAAAATAATCATCTCTGTCTCAATATTTTATCTCCATTTCTATAAAATCAAAACCGACTGTCGCATGTGCAGAAGTACGGAAAGTTTCCGAATCTGAAAACAGACGGTACTTTTAACGATTCAGAACCACATATTTAACCATGATTAGCGTTGAAATATTGTACAATAGTGGAATCACTAATTTTTTCAGTTTTTGCTATATAAACAGATAGTCCTGTCAGTTAATAGTTACTCACAATAGTTTGGAATTTTAATTGTAGATAGGAAAGTGTAGGGGAATTCCTCACACCTAAGGGAGTTTAGTAATAGCACATTTAGTAATGATTTTTCTCTGACCAATTTTCAATATTTTTTCAGTACAACTATTAAATGCAAAGTGAGAGCATTTTTTTTTTTTTTTTTGTCAAACCGATTTACTTTTTTCAAAATAACCAATTTTCTGAAATATATCTATATTTGAGGGAAATGGTAATAAGGTGCAGGCTTTTACATCGTTGTTATTCGGTTTCTTCTAAATTGTAAATTCGTTTTCCGATTAAGTTGTACTTGTCAAAAATTACTTGTAAATTTTTAAAGTACTTTTCTATTTCCTTCAGCTACATAGCTTGTGAATGTTGATTTGCTTTTTTTTAATGTTATGCATCCCTTATGGAAAATTCTTTTTAAATATGTCACATATCATTTTGAGACATCTATAAAATTTACAAAATACCCATTAGATAAAGCCTTTTTTTAATTTTTTTCATATTAAAAAATATTTGGTTAAATTTTTAAACAGTTTGGATTATTTTTTTAAAAACTTTGTAAAGAAATGACAGGACATTTATAAGCAAGTGAACATTTTAATTTAAGTTTCATATATTACATATCATGATCGAACAATAGCACAAAAATCTTTATTTATATTTTAACAAAGCTGGATTTTTTTTTATAAAAATTTGATTTTTAAAATGAAGTTGAACTACCTCAATATATACAATTATTTCCTTAATACGGCTTCCTAAAATCTGGCCCTTTTGTTATTTTTATGCACAACTCTTATATTTCCCTGCAAAACTGACACTCATTTATTTTGAAACTCGGTTCATTTGACAGTGCCGTCGTACAGTGAGATAATATACAAGAACTAATTGGTTGCCATGGAAACAAATGCGACATCATGGTGCAATTTTCTCAAAGATGCAATTTTTTTATTTTAATAAAACAAAACAATTGTCATTAAAATTTTATACGATTTTCCTTTATCTCGTCCCTTTATATTTAGAAAAGGCATTCTACAAACTTAATTTGATTGAGTTGTTCTACCTATCATACAATTTGTTTTTATTTCTAATAAGAAGTACTGACACAGTGCTGCCTGCGACATGATGAATGTTAGTGAAATTAAAACCAGAATAACTTAAAATAAAGCAATAAAAACGGAATAAAAAAATAATAATTTTATATATTTTTTCCTTTGAAAACCCGCGGCAGAGTTCGCCAACTCTAACCATTCTATCAACTTCAAAATTTTTAATTTGATATGAAAGTTCACAACCTCAAGATGTATCATTAGTGGTCAATTGTCCTTTACCACTCTTTCTTTTACAAAAAAATCGAGAGAAAAAAAAACTCTATTGCATTTTTATATTTTCTAAATAGAAAAATAGCGATTGAATATCCAACAGCCATTGTATCGATTTAGAATCGTGTTTTCATATCAATCTTATAATCCCCAAATACGATATAAATTACTATCGCTTTTCTCATAAGAGATAGGCATATCATAAAAGATATCTTGCCGTTTTCATAACTTTTTTTTTCTCTTTAGCGTTATGTTATAATTTGGTTATATTTAAGCGCGTCCCTTTGTACAAACCTTTTATCGGAGCTACATTTCGCAAATAACATATTAATGCATTCTGACTTTAAATTTAATTTATAACTAGAAATAATAATTGAATTCAAAATTATTATTCAAATTGTGTTAATTAAATTCATTTTTCTCAAATATCTAAATCAAAATTTAAAAAAATGTATGGTTTCCGACTTTCTACGACTGATTGAAATGGGATGAAAATGGGATTTTTGGTAAAAAAGGTCTTTATCCTCTAATGTCAAAACAGTTCATTCAATAGATGTTAAAAAACTTTAGAGATTGGAGAAGAATCCGGAGATACTGCTTATTAGAAACAGCTTTTTGAATAAACGTTTTGAATGTAGAACAAGAAATTCAAACACTTATACAATCCAAACTTGCGAGCTGTTGCCAAACGGTGATTATTAAATTCAGTAAGATTTTGTGTCTACATAAGCGTTTTTTATGTATAAATTTTTATTATTTATAGTTTCCTAATTTGGCACCACGCCAAAACAATGAAAGAACAAAACCTCATCGGCACTAAGTTAATTCTACACTAATTGGATCAACAAAAGAAAATACACTCTAGCTATTTGGAAAACAATCAATTAAAAATCAATAAAGGAAAAATCAATTTTGATCATTCTTGTTTTAAATTAAAGATAAATATGCAAATATTTACCTGAAAAAAAATTCGAAAAGTTGATGGAGATAGATTTTGCAATAGTTAGCGGATGCAAAAATTTTAGTTCCAATTTAAAACTTCTTCTGAATAGGTGACTAATTTTTAAAAAATTCTTAAAATTCAATAAATTGCCTTTTTTGATGGCATAAAGATTTTTTTTCCTACGATCAGTAGAACTCATATCTGCAGAAAATTATCCAAAACAACAAAAATTATTAATTAAAAAAAATTTCTGCACTGAATTTTAAAGTTCGGACTTCGAGGCACAGTGGGTCATTGTTATGATTACATGTGTGCCAAATTTCAGGACTGTAAGTGAGATAGATTTGTCTGGATATCGCCGACACACAAACACTTCCTTTTATGGGTATAGATTTTTATGAACGAAAAAATATCTGTATATTTTGCCAATATAAATGTACCAAAATTAATATAAATACTTTTTTAAAATATACATTTATTACCATACTGATTTGTTCCAATTTGATTTATTTTTCATCCTACTCCGAAAGTGTTAAATGCTATTGAAAGCTTCAAATTTCCTACTGGCAATACTATAATGTTTTTTCTTCGCAGTTATTTTTTTTTTATTTATTTAGCGTTTAATTATTTGAGAAGAAAATAATAATAAATACAGCAATTTGTCAAAAAGCAAGAAAGTTATTTTTGTTTAAAATTTGTTGTTTGTGTAAAATAAAATGATTTATTATTCACAGCGGATGGAATGAGGAATGATAAATTTGCTGTTATGAATTACACGAACCTAACTTGGTGTAGATTGGAAGTTTGGAGAGTGTGATGATACCTGAGGTATCATCCTAGTAGTTCATTAGACAAAGTTCAAAATTTCAAAGTCCTTGCGGATACGAATAAGATATTAATTTAAATAAAGTAAAATGTCCATTTATTTAAGAAATATAAGTGAAATAAAGATTTTTTTTATTCTGCCATAATAACTGCCTGTGGAATTCAGAATATTAATTATCAAATTTGCAAATGAAATGCAGAAATCGTAGGAAGGAAGGTATTACAATTAAACATTTGATTCATCATGTTCAGAGTAAAAGCATACTATTCATTGAAATAAGATTTCGTATCATGTGCTATTTTAGTCAAGTCATCAAATGAAAGCATAATCACTTGATAACATTCAATATCGTTTACTATACGACAAAATTAATTAAATAAAATCATTAAACAAGCACATCCTGTAATACAGCATATGAAGATTTTAATTAATTACTATTAGAGCGAAGAAAAAATTAATCAAAATATTGAATATCAGAAATTATTTTTAAGCTTGTGGGTGTACATTTTATTTTGTACACTCCTCCCAGAGAACTTAATAACAAATCTAAAAAGAAAATGGGCAAAATGAAATTCAAAATATTTTTAACATATTATGTGTCACGTCTCGTACATGTGCGCGACGGGCATTTATTTTCATCCTCATATCTGCGTCGCATTGTACTGACGCGACTTTAAAAGGCATTTTATACTGATTTTTAATATTATGATCTGTGAGGAAAACCTTTAAAGCATGCCTTTCGCACTTGTAAAATAATAAAATACATAGATTCCATCAAAATAAGCTAAAAATTGACAAAATAAAATAATTTAACCAAATAATTTATCATAAAACACATTTTATGTCAAATAAATGCAAATTACAAAAAAAAAAAAGAAAGAAAGAAAGAAAAAAAAGAAAAAGAAAAATGAATATGCCAGTCCCCTAGGAAATATTACCCACTTGACCGTGGCACGCAATGAGTTATAAAATAATAATAAAAAAAATTCGCGAGAAGAAAATTAAAAAAAAATCGTTTGGCTAAAAATAGAAGTGAAACAAAGAGCAGAGTGAATGAGATAGTATCGATTTTGAAACAACAGAGCTGAAGAAATGTCAACTAGAGTAGAAGTTTCAATTCCGTTAGCTATCAGACAAATATTTGATCAGAATTAAAATAAAAGAAACGACTGTATTGGTAGCTTAAAAACAGCAGTTATATATTGGGCTAAATTGAGGTTACGGAAGTAAGAGCTAAAATGGGAGCCTCCCACCCACAACGGCTAAGTTGGCACGTTTGTATGTAATAACTCGAATTACTTTCAGGGCCATATGTAGAACAGGTAGTTCCAAGACACTGATCTTACAATTTGCATTGCGGTTACTTTGTTAATGATGATAAAAAAATGTAGAATACATTAAATAATAACATAGGCATATCACTCTTTATTATAGTAACTTATAATTCTTTATCTAACCAAGTGAGAATTATAGGTTATCTATCATTCATCCTAAGAAAAGTAAAACCGTTTATTGTTAAAGTGTGTAACTACATTCGGAAAGTATTTTTGGAAAAACGTTTAAAAATAATTATATTTTCGGATAATTGCATAAAAAGGATTGAAAAACATATGAAATCAAAATACACCAGTTAAACGGCATTTTTTGTTGTTGTTGTTGTTGCTAAAAAGAGATATAAAGCAAAAATCTTCTAGTTTAGAGGTTTATCAAATGATTTGCTTAAAATTTTGCAGATACCTTAAGAAATATATTATAAATTAGTAACTGAACTAAAAACGAAGTCGCATTTCGATCTATTCTTTAAATACTGATAAACAACAGGAAATTTTCAATTTTTTTTTCACATTGAAACAAGTATAACATATTTCTAATAAATAAATTACTCCTACTCTAGTTCAGAAACCGCAGAGTACATTGAAAAATTATTTTACCAAATTAGAACAAAAAATATGCATTATATTTTAATTTGAGATTTTTCTTAAGAAAATTCTTTTAAAGATTAGAACTTGACAAAATAGCAAAAAATCGCTTTTAAATGCGAATAAAAGAATCAGTGTAACTTCTCAAAAAAATAGACTTAGAAATAAAATTGTAAAAACTTTATAAAGAAACCTTTTCAACCATTAAGAATATTAAATTTATAAAAAAAATCACAATTTCGCAGAAAATCGACTTTTTAAAGTAATCATCTATCTTAAAATGGATCAAAAGACGAATCTAGGCATATTGTAGCCCAGACAGTGTATCTTAAAAGATTATTCTTTTAATGATTTATTTTACATTAATTTTTTATTTTCGTAGTTTTGTGTAAATATATATAATAGTTATTTTTTATGATTCATAATATATAATATGTATTTATTATGATTAATACGTAATTATGCTTACGCAGATGCTTGGTGTTAGAAAATACTGTAATACTAAGTGAAAATAATGAAATCGATAGAAACCTGGCTAATATATTTGACAAAGTTTTAATACTATTCCATTATGTATTTTATCATTCATGGAATATGCATTTTTAATTAATTTATTTATTTGGTAACTATACTAATAAATTTTTTTATCTATCTATCTACTGCTTTCTTCAGCGATCGTAAGCAATTGCCTAGGCAGAAACCAATCACTGAATAAATCGGTAATTATGAAACTTTTTCAAACTCTCGGGACGATTGCTGAGTCTTTATTTATTTATTTATCCTATGTATAACCTAACAAGCGCTTTTTGAAAAGTAGATAATAATTTTTGTAAAGGTTAAGTAGGGCTGGATTGAGCATTCTAAGGGTATCTAGACAATGCATATCTTGGTATTCCTTTTCCCCAGCAAATATTCAAGACAAAATATTTTTTTATTGATATTAATTTAATCTTATAAAAAGTAGTTTTAAATAGAAAAGTCTTAATTGTAGATTATTTTCTAAAAAGGCTTTAATATATCGCATATAGAAAAATGCAGATTTGAAATTTAAAAGTAATTTTAAACAAAATAGTAAAACAATGGAACACAATTAGAACTGAATATTTTTTTTATTATAAAGCACTACATTTTTATAAAATTATAAAATAACATAAAATTTACAAATGATAGTTAATTAGAAATGTTATCCGAATAATGTTCCAAAATTTTATTTCTTATTTAAATAAGTCCAAATGAATGGTCTTTGTAAATAAGTGAAATCAAAAAATTAAATTCCAAAATATCGCAAAAAAAAAAAAAAAATCTTGAGTATTCGGGAGCACATTAAAGTAGTAGGAGCCCAAGCTCATCGCCTAATTTGCTTATTTAACTCTTAATTTTGGTAACAATTCGAAAAGTTTAGTTGATCAAAACTTTATTAAATAAATTTTATTATATGTTTAAACGAAATAGCAAAACAACGTACAAGCTGAAATAATAAAGCGAAATGAATAAACCTGTTACAATATATATCTTCTGAAATCTCGCAATTAAATTGGATGGGTCACCTTTATTTCCTTTTCCAATATTGATTTTATGACAGCAAATGTGGAAACCCCAGCTTCGCCAAATAAGGAATAGTAAATGAATGAAAGCTCTCCGAGCACTTAGGAATGGATCTTCATCTTTTATCAACAACTAAAATGCATATAGATAATGGAATGCTTCCATAATTTAAATTGATAATGGAAGCATATTTTTTTTTCTTGTTTTAACTGCTTACAAAAGAAAAAGATTAGAACAGGTTACAAACCATTATTAGCAATCAATATTTAGTGCTCAAGTTCCAATCTGTAATGGTAAAATTTTTGTAAACCAAAAAATATTAAGAATTCGAAAGTTGGAAAAGTCGCTGCGAACCTGAAACAGACAAATATGTCGTTAAAATGTAAATAAAATTAAGGAAATTTTTATCCTGCGATGCATTTATATAAGGCCGCCAAAAAATACTGCAGGAGCCACTGAGACAGATCGATGAGACACCTTCCTCTCAGTGCTAGGAAACTAACTGCATAAGAGAGAATTCGCCACTAAACGCTCTCAAAACCAGACGAGATTTGCACGAATCGGAATCTCTTAGATTTCCCCCCCCAGAAATCTAAAAGAAAAATTATCCCTTGTTTCTGACATTCGAAAATGTTTTGTAATTCCGAAATCCAATTCTACCTTTACATCTTCTAGCTCAATTCCTGGAGAGGGGGTGGGTGGGAGGAGTATTGCCCAAGTTTTTAAGAACGGAATATATTATGCTCGATTTTAAATAGAAAAGTTTTAATTCTCTGAAACAATCACAAGAAAGAAAGAGAAAGACGAATTGCAAATAAAATATTTTATTGTTTTATCCTTTTCAGCTTTATTCAAAGTAATGAGTTGGCAGGTAATTAACTCTGTTAGCTACGCGAATATTTAAAGTGTACAATCTTTCAGTTTGCGCAAACGAAATAAACATTTCAAGACAGTACTCAACATTGAATCGATCAATTTAGCGTCAATCTGATGTCAAAATAAAATGGTTAGCCCTAGTCTATATTATTTTTTATGAAATTTTAGCATTCAGAAGATTTTGTTTAATGAATTATTTTCGGATTTTAAAATTTACAATAATTTTCTCTTGGTTCGTTGAATAGAGCAGAAAAATAATTCCTTAAATTCCTTCAGGTAAACAGAAATAAATAATTAAAAAAATCTTTAAAGAAGGAAAAAAAATTAAAACGCTATTTATTTTCGTTAAGAATTATGTAAGTAGAAGAGATGTAAACTTTAAAAAAAAAGTTTTTGCAGCAATCAAAAAATAATATTAAAATAATAATAATCTTTCGTTTCGATTCCATCCTACATCTCCCAAAATTCTTTAAAAATAATAAAATACTTCCATTAATGCACTATAAAAGAAAGAGAATGTTCCGAAATCAAATTACGAATCATATAAGGTAATGACACATTTACAACGACCATGAGTAACGAATTCTTTTCAAACCATTGATATAAACCTGAAACAAATAGTATTTAAAGAGAAACGATCGCTGCGAACGATCCAGAACGCCTTCTGTCTGACGCATACAAAAACTGAAGGTCGCTCGGTAACGATGACGACCACTTCTAGAAGATTCTACACCGATATTTCGAATGAATGAAGCGGTTGCGCCGTTTGGCGATTTTTCGAAAGAGCGTGTATTGTTTTTAGAATCTAATAGTTCTAGAAGAGATATTTTTTTTCATGTACACCTGCTGTATTATTCAAGTGTATTTAGCCGATGGAAGTAGGGAAAGGGGTTTTTGTTAGCTCGCTTCCAGAATTTCGAATTGAATAACTAGTTACATGAGATATTAAACTCCTAGATAATTTTAACAACGTGAATTTATTTGTGAATATATAGAAATTTTATTTAATTTATCCAATGTTATTATTTTAATAATTTCAGTTAAAGATTTATACCATAAATTGGCATTTTAATATAATTGACAAAAAAAAAAAAAGGTTCTGGACTATAACAATAGAAAAATGTTTGCTTTATCTGAAAAGAAATTTACAGTAATGAGATATTTACTGGTATTCTATAAATATTATTATAGGTTCTTATTAAAAATCTCCTTTTTTTAAAAAGTTCAATTGAATTATTAAGTAAATACGATTCTGTGCCAATGAATCATATAAACAGAATAAAAAAAATTTTAAATTAGAATTGTGCATTATTTAACACATAGATCACAAGAACAAATTATTTTTCCGTTGGGGAATGAAATCTTTAATAAAATTAAAGACAGTATAAATGCATTCATGTATATAATATCTAAATGTACTCCTGATACTTCCCATAAGTATCAAATTTCAGTTATTATTAGGTATACAAATTTTGAAGAAAAAGATTAACTATCAATGTGTCATGTACAGGGTTTAAAGAAATAGCTGATGTAACCGGAGAAAGACAAGAAAAATTCTATTGAAAAGATTAAGTAAGCTTGATTTAGATATTATGAATTGTAGAGACCAGGCATATGACAACTGTAACAATATGAAAGAATAAAATAAGGTGTACAATCTAGAATAATTGCTCTGAACCCTAATGCAATTTATATGCCTTCCCAATTGCATTCTTTTAATTTATTAATTTTTTATGCCCCTTCCAAAAATGCATGTTGCAATTTTTTTGGATATTGTAATATTCATATTGATTATTTTCTGCAACTACAAAAAATGGGGAAAATCTACAAAAATATTACTCTTAAACAGTTAGTTATACGGCACTCATTGGGAAGCCAAAGCAGATTCGGTAAAAACAGTGTATACACAATTTGAACAAATTTGTAATGTCCTGAAAGACTTGATTGATGCAAATACCACTCCCGAAACTAAGTCTGTGGGATTCAATACCAGAAGTGCCATTGATTTTCTGTTGAATAGTATGGATGACAATATTGACCAAATTGATCAATATCGATAAATTATTTCGATCAAAATTAATTGTTCTAGGTTGATTTAACTTTAGTCAATAAAATTAAAATCCAAAATTTAATACATTTTTAGAAGAAGCAAAAGTGATGTGTGTAATAATTTGAATATTTCAGAACATTTTCCTGAAAAAGATTATATTACGAAATAGCAAATTAAACGCAATAGAGGAATTTAGATGCTATTTTTTAACAGTATAATTGATACCATTATTGCACAAATAAAAGATAGATTTTGGAGTATTTCAATTAATTCATATATTTCTTAATTAATTATTTTAGTCATTAGAAAGAGTGCTGAGCACTCTTTCATAAAATTAAAAATTAATAAAGAATTGTCTTCCGTCAAGCATTGTGTACAGAAGGCTTAAATACACTTGCTATATTAAGAATCAAAAAGGAAACTAAAAAAAATAAAAAATTGTAATCTGAAAAAATAAAATTTTTTGAAATAGTTAATAGCAAAAATAAACTTGCAATAGTAATAATGTTCGTGTTTGTTCTTTTTTTACTTTACAAAAAATTTAAGGCACCAAACTAGTTTCTGGCACTCATACCCCTTTATAGAGAAGGCCGGCCCTAAATACTATCACATTTGTATGTTAGATTCAATTAAAAGCATAGACAGTCATCGTTTTTTATATCCCTTCCCTGAGAAATGTGAAAACCATTCCACTGTCCCTGACTATGTAAGCTGAAACTTATGTTATGAAAATGAAATTAAAGGAAACAAGAAAAACAATGATTCAATTTCCTTCATGGCATACCAGGTATAGGCTTAAATAAAGAATTAAAACAAATTAATAAAAATGAAGTTACATTAAAAAAAAGATGAAATTAAAAATGCTTGCTATAACAATGGAGGTTTTTTTATTTTCAGGATTGGTGAAATAACCAATATGTCCTCTAAAATGAAGTAGCGATTCAGTTTCAGCAAATGAAATAAAATATGTACATGTAGCTTAAAATAGCTAATAATCTGAGAGATATTATTTCAAATCAAAATCTCCAACCAGAAAGACTCTTAAATTGAAGTTACTAAACCAAATAATTTTTGAAAAAAAAAAAAAAAAAGAAAGAGCTTTATAAGAATGTTTTGTTTAAACCAAGTAAAGTATTAAAGAAAGTCAAATGAAATTTTAAATAATACTTTTAAAATACAAAATCATGCATAATTTCCAAGAAATTCATTCATATCCAGTATTATAATAAAAAAAGACAATTTCTTAGGTTCACAAACCTTTACTTTAAAGCCACATTATATAAAAACAGGACTTTTTTTGTTTTGTTTAATTTTTTGGAAATGTCCACATGAATTTTTAAAAGTATCCCAAATGGCAATTATCCAGTCTTAAGAGTTATTTGGTTATAAAACTATTTACTGTTTCCTTGCTTATAACATGTGCTACATAATTAAAGGTATACCACTACGCTCAATAAAGATCCTAGTACAGTACATTTTAATACTTCCCTCTGTAGTGTAAATCCATGACTGACTCTTGTATTTAAACTTCAGTAATTTCTTAGCCTGTCACTGTGCCTAAAGGGCATATTGTCCATACTCTATAAGAAGGAAAATCTCCTCTCCCTACAGTTCAAGATTTGTAACAAAAATCTTTGAAGTCATTAGAGAAATAATTTTGAAAAGGAGGAAAAAGGATATTTCTATTTTAAATAAATACAAATGTTCAAATAATGACCCCAAAAATTTTTTAAAAAATAACAAAATTAGAATGATTTATATTTTAGTTTTTCATAAAATTAATTAAAAGATTCTTTAAATTAGGTTAAGGGATTTAAACTGAATTTTATAACTGTTAAAATTATAACTGTATAAATTTTATAAACTGAATTTAAAGACAACTGCCCATTCTCTTTGATAGAATAATAATTTAAAAAAAATAATCATTAAAAAATATTAAAGGCAAAAGTGCAAGAAAAATTACACAAAATCTCTACTAATAATAAATATGAAAGTATGTGTGCGTTTACTGCTCTACAGATCAGATCATATGACCTAGAGCTACTCGACTTACCACAAACATATCTTGGAAATGTTGGCTGAATTTTGCTTTTTTTTGCTACAATTTTAAAAAATAATAGTGTATAAAAAATAATTTTAACACCGTTTCAAAAGTTAAAAAAAAACCTCTTTTTAATTATAACAGTTTATTAATTATGCAAATTTTTGCAATTTTTAAAAAAATATTTTTTGACTAACTTTTAACCTTAATTATATTGATGCCCTAAAATTCAAATTGCTTCATTGTTCAAACTGTTTTCATTGTATGATTTTCTTTCATTGCTCAAAGATTCTGTTTACTATCTGTATAGTTCAAAAGGCAAATAAAAAAAGTGAAGTTACAATACTGTGAAATTTAGAAGATGACCAACCATATATGTTCACCTTTTTCATAGCACTATAAAATTGTTTTCCTTAGAAACTTTCATGCACACAATAAGAAGAATTAACACTAAGTCTACCATGAATTGGGATATACACCTATTTCTACCAAAGGGGCCGAAATGACCCCCTTTTCAGTTATTTAATTAAAAAATATATAAATTGATCTATCTATTATGAAGTTAAAGTAGAAAAAACTTATATTTTCAATATATTTGTTTTTTATTTACTAAAAAAGTGTTTACTTTCTAATTTGTCTTGACTCTAGTATTCTACCAAAACATCAACTCCTTATATTTTCAATATATTTGTTTTTTGTTTACTTTCTTATCTATCTTGACTCCATTATTCTAGCAAAACATCAACTCGCATGTCTTCTTACTAGCCTACAATAGCTTCCATCTGACTGACTTTTGGCTTCATCTTCTTATATATACAAATTTTATTAGCACATAATTATTTCTATATTTATACTTATATCTATGTGCATCCCTATCAAGCCATTACATATTCAAATATAAATGTATGTATTCTCTACAATATTTATTCGAATAGTCAAAATGACCCCTTTGATAAAAGTAGGTATACTATCTACATCCTTCCAAAACTAAAAAAAGAAAAAGATAATATTTATAAATGTAAGTAAAAATTAATTAAAATGTTCTCATAAATTACGGCAAAAATTTTTGTGAAGAAAATTAACAAAAAGTTTTCTCAGAGGAGACAAAATGAGCCCCTGGTAAACCTAATGTTTAATAAGATAATTTAACATGGCTTTAATGTCTAACAATTTGGAAGAATCATTGACACAATTTATTTGAATAACCAATACAATTTATCTGAAATCAAATATAACCAATATTCCTGGTGAACTAGATTAGTAATAAATAAAGCTAAATATTAAATTCCTCACTTTGTTTTAATGTGCCAAATTTCATAGCTGAAAGTGCGATAGCTTTGTCTGAATACATAACAGATAAACACACACACTTCCTTTATTATCCCTTCATTGGGAGCAAGTGGCATGACTAATTTAGCTCAGATTATTTCATGTTTCCCTCCACTTCTAAGAGGAGGAGCATTTTTTGTTTTAGTTTCGCTTCTTCGAAAAAGTTCTCGCCATTTTAATTTCACAGCAGCTAAAATTATTATATGCAAGGTCCTTAATATTTTTATTAAACCAAATCTTAAATCATTATAAATAAGCACAATTTAAAAATTATGGAAAATATATCAATTTGGCCTCCCAGATTTTCTAACAAAATGGCCCAATATTCTGACTTCTTTTGAAATTCATCTCGGTGAAATAGGGGATTCATTTGAAATTATGATGTAGACAACTTATTGCACAAATATTTGAAGGAAGAAAGTGATATTGAATCTCATTTTCTGAAGTTCTGCATTTCTCTTTTTTCAACTTTTTATCATTAAAATCTTTAAATATCCTTTTCAATTTTGAACTTCATTTAATTTGTATTTAATAATGTAAAATTGGTTCTTTAGAAATTGATACTTTTCCTCAAGTTTCGTAAAAAATATTTTCTTTTCAGCAATTATTTCTATTTCCTTTTAAACATCCTTACAAAATTAGAAATTCCAGAATAGTAAAATAAAAATGACAAGTAATTCTAGTTTTTTTCCTCCCTTCAATTTTTATCAGTTCTGTTGCACCTGAAATTGCAGGTTAAACGTAGACATGAAGTGGTTATATTTTATTGCATATTTCCCCTGCAAGTTTGTATAACAGGAGAATCAGATACCAAGATGAACAAAAATCTGGCCTAACCCATCAAACATAATTAGAAATTTAACTTTTTCACTATAGACCGGCCATACAAATCCTATACTGGCAGACCAATTTGTTTCAAATAAGAGCTGGAGAATGAAGCAAGAACATCCTTGGTAATAACTCCTATTACATCCTACACTCATTTGAAATGGAAACTGGCTTCCCAAGATAGATTATAAATGGACGTTAAGACTGGGAATAGTAAAAGGATGAAAAGATTACACATATTTATTGACTTAAAAAGTTACTATACTTAATTCGCCTATATAGCATTTTGTTTTATGCTGCATTAACTATCATTATAATCCAAAGCAATAAAATTGTTTCTAGAAGTTAATAGGTTTTTGTTGCAACCTTAAACATTTGATGTTGCCATTATTAAATATTAGTGAAGAAAAATTAAAAAATTTGTAGTATAAATATTCTACCATTTCTTGCATAACATTTAAACATTTTCAGTAGCGGCATTTATAGAGGGATAGTTAAAACTCCAAAATATTGTGACCAGACATCAAGCGGCTCATTAATGTGAACCATAATGTTAGCAATGTTTCTTTAAAAATAAAACTTGCTAGGACATTTAAAATTTTATTTTCTTCAGTGTGCAATTTTCATTTTTAAACTATAATTAAAAAACGACTTCTTTTTAAAAACCTCAATATATTAATTACAAACAAAATGCCATTTTTTGACTATCACAGAAAAAACATCTGGCCAATAGGTTAAAAGGAAATTTTATAATAGAGGAATTTTTTATAATGCTTAACTAACATTTTCAAAATTTAATGCAAGTCAACTTTACCAAGAGGAAGAAAATTACATTATTAAACTTCATCCTTATAGATTATCAGCCAATTGCAAAAATATATATTAAAATTATATATTTTAATACTTTTATGGTTAAAATATCACCCAATACCACTTACCAAATTTTTGCATACAGGTAATCGATTTAAATAACAGAATTTTACGAGAACTTTTTGCATTCCTAATGGGAGTAAAACACTATAAAACCTATTGTAAGCATGAAAACCTATCGGATGAGCAATTGACACAAAAATGTGTAATTTTTAAGGCGTGCAAAGGAAAAGGAAATATTCATTCATGGTGGATAAGAAAAAACAAAATATACTTTTCCAAGACATTTGCCAAGAAATAAGCTGTTTTAGAATAGCAAATGGACTTGGAAAACGTAGTTTTCCTTCAACAGTTCAGACATCAAAAGCAATACATTCAAAGAAATAGTCATAATTGAACCCCTTCCAATTTTTACTTTAGAATTATCAAATATCTAGTCAGTTTCTTGTATTAAAATTTATTCAATTGAGAGAATTATGTATATATACACTAATCTATATTTTCATGTGATCAAAGCGTAATTTCTCATGCAGTAAAACTGAAAATCTTACCAAAATTTTTTTTATACATAAAACTATGCAACTATTTATATCATATGCAACATCGCTCAATTTTGTTTCAAACTAGGCTCATTCCCCATTTTTAAATATATACCCACCCTGACAATTAAAATTGATATTAGACTAATCAATTTCTTATGACAGATATTGAACCAAGGTAATCCAAGTAATTATATCCTCTAATTAAACACATTTACCATGTTTGATTTTAAGTACATTTGTTAAACCATTACCTATTATAAAAATATAATTTCAATATATAAAATGATTTAAGTATAAATTAGAAATTAAACTTTTTATTATTAATCTAGCCCACAAGTTCTATAGCTATGTGCTTTACACATTTAACATCAATACCCTTCTTAAGTCCTCATATAGAAAATTGCTTTTACATTTAACTCAAATTACTAGATTTCATTTTTTAAGCATTTATTGTCTTAAAATTCTTTTTAGCTCAGAATTAAATATCTATCCAAGCCTATGGTGTAAAGAATACAATCTATATCATATTTAGTAATTAAACAAGGAATCTAGTCTAGCAATTTAGAAACATACTAACAAATTAAAACTCATCTTTTCATTTTAACATACATTTTAAACAATATCAAATAATGAAATTCTACTATTCGTAATAAAATTAGAACAGCCATCATTCTGAACAATGCGATTCAATAGGCAGAAACAATTTTTCATAAATACTGCTTTATTTAAAAATTAAGTGTTTAAATTTATGCAGCAAATATACAAGCTATTTAAATAGAAAGAACATTTTGAATATTCAGTATCTTTAAATTTAAAGTACATACCATAATATTTCCATCTCATTTTTACAACACTCGAGGCATCATGTGCCAAGATTATGCACTTCCATTACAACTATAATTTTGACTTAAATTTAGCTAGTTAAGAACTTAAGATTTAAAAATAGCCTAATATTAATGTAACAAATTACAAATAAAAACAATACAAATACAAAAGCTATCAACATGATGACATTTATTGAACTCATACAAAAACAAACTCTTCACAGCTGAAAAAAAAAAGTAAGACTGATGATGTTAAATGGAAAAATAAAAAAGGTATGATTACAAAAAGTTCAAAATTTTAAATTAAGAAATGAAAGAGTTCATTATGCATCGGTTCTTTGCAACAGTTCTTGAAAAGCTTTTAAAGCTCAACAGTTTATGAAACTCCTATAAATTAACAAATTAAATGAAAGCGGAATGTATTACTTAATCTACTTCTTCAATTGTTGGACCACCCGTACTGCCTCCTCCAGGAGCTCCAGCACCTGCTCCTGGGAATCCTCCTGGCATACCACCTGGGGCACCTCCAGCAGATTGGTATAATTTTGTAACAATAGGATTGCAGACTGCTTCTAGTTCTTTCTGTTTATCATCAAATTCTTCTTTTTCTGCTAATTGGTTACTGTCGAGCCATTTTAGAGTATCATTGACCTTGTCCAACACTTTCTTTTTATCATCTTCACTAATTTTATCTTTAAGCTTCTCATCATCAATTGTAGATTTAATGTTAAAGGCATAACTTTCCAAAGAGTTCTTGGCAGCAATTCTACTTTTCTGTTTTTCATCATCATCTTTGTATTTTTCAGCTTCTTGGACCATCCTTTCAATTTCTTCTTTAGAAAGCCTACCCTTGTCATTAGTAATAGTAATCTTGTTTTCTTTGCCTGTGCTTTTATCAACAGCAGATACATTAAGAATTCCGTTTGCATCAATATCGAAGGTTACTTCAATTTGTGGGACACCTCGAGGTGCAGGAGGAATGCCAGTTAATTCAAACTTTCCTAGGAGATTATTATCTTTGGTCATAGCACGTTCACCTTCATAAACTTGAATAAGTACTCCAGGTTGATTATCAGAATATGTAGTGAAGGTCTGGGTTTGACGAGTAGGAATAGTGGTATTACGTTTGATTAAGACTGTCATCACCCCACCAGCAGTCTCAATACCAAGAGACAAGGGAGTAACATCTAGAAGCAGAAGATCTTGAACAGCTTCAGATTTATCTCCATTTAGAATTGCAGCCTGTACAGCAGCACCATATGCAACAGCTTCATCAGGATTAATACTTTTATTCAATTCCTTACCATTAAAGAAATCTTGAAGCAACTTCTGGATCTTGGGGATACGGGTTGAGCCTCCAACCAAAACAATATCATGTACTTGCGCTTTATCTAATTTGGCATCCCTCAGAGCTTTTTCAACAGGCTCTAGAGTGCTCCTGAACAGATCAGCATTCAATTCTTCGAATCTAGCACGAGTAATAGTAGAATAGAAATCAATACCTTCAAAGAGAGAATCAATCTCGATACTGGCTTGAGTACTAGAGGACAAGGTTCTCTTGGCACGTTCGCAGGCTGTTCTCAACCTTCTGAGGGCACGTTTGTTGCTAGTTAAGTCCTTCTTGTGTTTACGCTTGAATTCTTGAACAAAGTGATTGACCATTCTGTTATCGAAATCTTCTCCGCCTAAATGAGTATCGCCGGCAGTAGATTTCACTTCAAAAATTCCATCCTCGATGGTCAAGATAGATACATCGAAAGTACCACCTCCAAGATCAAAGATTAACACATTTCGTTCGCCGGTTCCCTTCTTATCGAGCCCATAAGCAATAGCAGCAGCGGTAGGTTCGTTAATGATACGTAGAACATTCAAACCAGCAATGGTACCGGCATCTTTGGTAGCCTGTCTTTGGGAGTCGTTGAAGTAAGCAGGTACAGTTACAACGGCATTTGTAACTGCCTTGCCAAGGTAAGCTTCGGCGATTTCCTTCATCTTAGTCAGAACCATTGACGAGATCTCCTCGGGGAAGAAAGTTTTGTTTTCACCTTTGTATTCGACTTTAATCTTGGGCTTGCCTCCATCACTAATTACTTCAAATGGCCAGTGCTTCATATCCGATTGGACAGAAGAATCTTCAAATCTTCTTCCGATGAGTCGTTTAGCATCGAATACGGTATTACTAGGATTCATTGCCACCTGGTTCTTTGCAGCATCTCCAATAAGTCGCTCAGTTTCGGTAAAAGCGACGTAACTTGGTGTCGTCCTATTTCCCTGATCATTTGCAATAATTTCCACTTTGCCATGTTGAAAGACACCGACACAAGAATAAGTGGTGCCTAAATCAATACCTATTGCAGGAACAGCCATTTTTTTTTTCAGAAGTTCGAGAAGTCTCAGAGTTTCTAGCAACACAGACAAGGACTCCAAATCAAATGACCGAGATATGCGCTAGGGGAGCCGAATCAACGCCCTTTAAGGGAATAAGAAAGTTCTAGAACGTTCTACGGTACTCTATCCAATCACATTGCTTCACCGTAGGATGACGTCAAAATATAAGTCAGAAAATGTGAGCAATGTAGGCGTTTGATTGGTTATCACGTTCTTGGCGTGAGTTGAATGTTTGATTATAAATTTGGCTGTTTATCGCTCAACTATGATATATTTAAGAGAAATTCATATTTCTACTAAAATTTATAGTTGTGGGAAATATAAACTTCAAAAACTGAGATCAAACAATAACAATTAACTTCTCTAACGATTGAATGGTAAAATTTGATTTCCCCCCTTAATTTTGTGACAATTTTAATCAAATGCACGTCATACCTAAACTATTACAAAACATGCGGGAAGATCTGCACATGACTATACTACGGATTCTATAATCAAATGTACTTATCTGAATGGTTTTAAAATTTAAATTTTCACATTCAGTATATAAATTATTATTATTTTATAATAAAAAAAGATAGTTTTACATAATTTTCTCTTTGTAATGATGAAATATTTCATTACACGGATGTTGGCGACATTTAAAACCGGTACGCTCAATAAAAATATAGTAACCCTTGCGTCGTTGCCATTCTGATTATGCACAAATAAATAAATTTTTTTAATTAAATCACTTGAAAAATTTAAAAAATTTTGAGAATGAACTGATATTGATTAAATTTTACTTCCATTGGTCAAAAAAGTTTTATTGCTCACAATAGTAGTAAAGTTTCTATCAAAGATAATTGCAAATATTTTCTAAATTCAAAAAAAAATTGGAATATTTCAACATATATTCATTAAACTTTAAATTTTTTATAGCTTTTTTTGTTAAAATTGGAGTTGTAATTTAATTTTTTATGACCAATATGAAATAAAGCTAAAATTATGTCATTGTTTAATTTTACGATGAAATTATCGATATATCAAACTGCAACTTAGCGGGAAAACGAAAGCATACAAGATTATTTTTCGCCAATTGTTTACATGAAATTGTTAATAGGTATTATCGGACGATAACGAATGAAAATGGGTGAGCCTTTAGTGACACATAACTTACCATGGTAAGTATCAATAATCTACTAAAATTATTTAAATAAAAGTGTAATTTTAAAGTGATTTTTATGAATCTTATTGTTTGTAGGGTTGAAAAATACCGTCCTGAAAAGCTAGACGATTTGATTGCTCATGAAGATATTATACGCACCAGTAAGTTGTCCTTTTTAGATCCGTCTTGCGCACTTTTTTTTTTCTTGCCCGTTTAGTAAAATGGGAGTGATATATTGTTCATATATTTTTAAATAGAAATATTTCTTTTGGGGCCATTTGAATAATCTTTTACAGTATATGCGTAAAATATCCGTTTTATTATTTTCTGATGAAGTTTTCAAATTCATAGTTGTATATATTACTGTGTACTTGTTAATTGAGATGAATTGATATTTACAGACTTATTTTAGTGAACAATTCTGCAGTAATTATTTCTTAATTTTTGAATGTTGTGACATATGCTTGCTTAATAGTTCCTTTGCCTCAACTGAAATTATAAACAATTTTTTTTTTCTTTTTGCCATACAACATAATTAACTGTATTTCTGTAAGAATTTAATTATGATCTTGGCTACTAATTCTGTTGTAATATTTTGAATTGAATTACACTTTTCATCATATTTTACTGTTTTTCGTCCCCCTCCCTTCTTCTTTCAAAATTGGTGTATAATTTAGGCAGAAAATTTCCATGCGGAAATTTTATAGAATTCTTTTGGCACATGCATCCTTTATGATAGAATCAATACTTGTTTATATGCTACAGGTTAAAGGAGCCTCAAGAATTTTGGAAAACAGTGTGTATTTGCCAAAATTAGATGGTAAACACTTTGCCTGTTGAAATAATGTGTCATTATTAATCCCCAGACAAAATGTAGTTAGATATAGAATAATGTCTGCAACTATGTTTTTTTTTTTTAAGAGATGTTGTATAAACTGATTACATTTCGGTATCTCAAAGCTAGCGATACCGCATCTTTTTAGTCTAAATCTTTAAAATAAAATGTAGTTTAAATAATATTAAATAGATTTTAGATAAGATTGTGTGTTTTTTAAAGATGTAATTAACATCTATATGTTATGTCTGCTACATACGATGCAACTTGCATTTTCTTGCTCTCTTATGCTTTTATATATGAAATATGGGTTGAACCGGAGTTTAATCCCCTTCTTCACCAAGTTGTGATAAACACCAAAGCTGGCAATCTTTATTATGCACTATGATTGGAATCTGCTCCCTTGCTTTTGAACATTTCGCAAGACTGTTGTTGGCAATTTTTGAAAATTGCGCCAAGCAGGGGGTTAAACTCCAGCCGTACCAAAATAAGTTAATCTACCTTATTTTGAATTTAAGTTTTAATAACAAAATTTTTTTGAAGTATTGATTCTATTTATGCTTTTAAACTGTACATGTTTTAAGAATTATCTTTAGTAAAACTAGATTACTAGACAAAACATACTTTTTTAGTTCTTTTTAAACAGTAGCCTTCTAAATATAACATGCTTAAAATGTTGTGCAGTATGCGAGAATGCAGTTTATAGGAAGTTATGCAATACAGAAAATTAATCTATACTTGAGTCTGCTATGAATAAATGTCCTATTGTTACAAATAGGTGACATGCAACTCCTGAGTGAATGAATCAAGTATTTATTTTAAAACAAACATCATTTCTGACCCATTCCCCCTACCCCTGTTCAATTCTCATTCTTGAATTTTGGTAGAAGGTGATTGTTTTCAGTTATACTTGCAAAAATTGAAGGGGGGGCAATCAACATAGTTTGTGCTGTTAATATTTAATGATTTTTATAACTCTATCCATGTTTGTATAATAATTCAAATTTGTTGATTTTATGAAGTCATAGTTTGGTATATACATTTAATACAGCTGTTTAGAATGCAGCTAGTTGGTTCTAATATGATCTTTATGTATTTGTAAATTCTGACAGTAAGCTATTAAGATTTCCTTCAACTACATCTAATGTATCATAATGTATAGTATACCTAATCATTTTCTGCAGATTAAAACTTTATTAATTTTTCTACTAAATTGTTTGACTTATAAGGCAAAAATCATTTGTATTTTGCTTAGTAAAGAATAAATTAAATAATTCAAATTAGACTTATTTCTTATTATATTAATTACTAATCAATACATTTCAGGATATTTTTACTTAGTGCAGAGGCAATGAAATCGAAGTTAGGTAAAATATTTCTTACTAATAAAACAGATTTATTTTGCTATTTGTCACCATTTGCAATCAGATGATTCACAAGGAATTATTGGTCATGTAAAATTTCATTTGAATCTTTTGTAGGTATTTAAATGGCGTCCTCAACAAAGTATTTTTTAATTTTGAATTTTAATAATCATATAACTCATACCATTTTAAATTGATTTTAACACTGCCTTTTTAAAAAGTAGATTTTTTTTAGATATTTGATTAAGAGATGTAAGTATATTTGTTCTGAAAATTAAAAAAGAAAAAAAAATTGCACTCTAATATGATTAATTTTTTTCTATGTATTTCATTCAACTTAAAAGATATAGTGTGATATAAACTTTTTCTACTTACACATAATAATTATAATTATCAACTTCCATTCTGTTTTCTAATTCATGCATTATGACATTTTAAATGTATTGTACACAAATCTATATACATATGTAACATAAATTTAAGTGCAAATTATCACTTTTTTTGGCATTGAGAGAATCTCTAAAAATGTTGAATTAACAAATTTATTACAAACCAATGACTTCCCATTTTGATTTTATGTATGTTTGCTCTGATTTTTTTATATTTTTCTTTTATAATCTATCTTTCTGGCATCAGTTTTTCCCATTGGAAGAATGTATACTATTTTCTAAAGTCTAAATGGAATTGCATTATTTTCATAGAATCCCTACTTTACCCTGCCAGATATTTTAAGGACTTCTGTATCTATTTAGTTCTGTACTCAAGATTTAAGGGCACTCTTTATGTGGCTTTCATCTCTTAAGTTTTTATCCGTGGAATTATCTATTTTAAATGCCTAAGCGCTGTTATTAAAGATATGAATAAATGTTTTGACATTAATGAAAAATTAATAAAAATTTTTCTTAAGCTTTGCGTTCTCTTTGCATTTTTTTTCTAACTTTTAACTTTATTTTCTGACTATAATCTTTAATATTAGGTATATACCTTACTCAAATATGTATGTTGTATTAAAAACATAGTGGCGTTATACTCTTTTTTAATTTTTTCTTTACCACTTTTTTTTCATTTATTTTCTAGCTTAGTTTAGTTACTACATTTTTTGTTTCCCAATTAAAATTGATGAAAGAAATATACTACTTCTGTTTAAAAAAATAAATAATTGATTTTAAAAAGAGCATATAATTTAGGTCTCAAAAATGAAATTTTATCAGTTTGAAGATCATATTCTTTAACATGTTTTTAAAATCTCTTATTATCTTAATCTTTTATATAATCACTTATTAAATGAAGAAAACTAATAATATGCTTTTCAGACATAATGCGTAAAATTTAATTATTTTGACCTGAATTTGTTTTTTTTTTATTATTATTCGTTTCTTGAAATATATCATTTCATTAATTGAATCTGTGAGGGATTTAAAGAAAAGGAGTGAATGTATAATTATATTTATATTTGTAGTATCCAGTATAGGAAATTTTTACCATCTAAGAAATTTTTCTGTTTATGTAATACACTTGAGAAAGAATATATGTAGATTCTGCTAACACAATACTCAGAAAGAGATACTTGTAACTATCTTTCTTGTAATTTTTTATTATTTTTCTTTATTTTTTGTAAGATTATTATTTGTTTTTTTTAAATTCTTTGTTGTCATTCCTTTCTTCCCCTCTCCCATACATTATTTCTAAAATTTTACCTCCTTTATTAAACTCTCAAAATCAGTTCATGTTTTTATTATCTGAATTTTAGATTTGAGCATATATATTTGAATTAAATATTTTAGTTTATTATTTCTGATGTTCTTTTTATTTTATAGTAAATAAGTTCATAAAAGAAGATAGATTGCCTCATTTGTTATTTTATGGTCCACCTGGAACTGGTAAAACATCTACAATTCTGGCTTGTGCCAAGCATATTTATTCTCCTGCTGAATTTTCAAGTATGGTGCTTGAAGTAAGTTTATATTATCTGATTATTATATTAAAATTTTGTAGGGTTAAATCATTTTTAAAAGTTTTTTTTAATTCTGATTTTTTTTATTTTATTTGAAGCAATAATTAAAATTAATAGTTTTATGTTGTCTTATTATTAAAATGCACGTAGTTGCAGCCAATCTGATGATCACATATTATTAGCTTTATTGTAGCACTATTTGTTTCTTAAGTTAAGGATTCCAAATGTATATATTATCGCTTATAATAATGGGCTTTTCATTATTTATATTTAAGAACTTATGCATAAATTTGATACAACAAAGTTGCTAATTTCTTAAAAGTATTATATAAATCCATGTTACACAAAGTAAAAAAATTCAATCATTACTAATTGTCATTAGCACATTTTCTTTCACGCAAAATACCTATTAGTTTTTTATTTGTATCACCATTATCTTGGCTTTTGTTTTATACATATATTGAAAACATCATTTTAGATTATTTGCTCTTAGTAAAAAAAAATAACCTTTTATATTCTTTTATATAGTGATAAGCAATTTTTAAAATTTTATTTTAAACTTTTTCTACTCCATTTTCTATACTTAATAGAGGGAAGTATCTTACTTTATAAGGACTAGTGGGTCACATCTCATTTTCTTCGTATTGTATTTTAAGAAGTTCTGTGTTATTAATAAAAATGTATTATTTTAGGTGTCCCTTGGATCTAAATTTAAGAATGGTGGATTGCATTGAATTGGTCTATTCTTTACAATTTTGAACTAAACTTTTTTCTTTGGGGGAGGGGACTTGTCTAGGTTATATCCTGTAATTTAAATGCTTTCATGTTGATATATTCTGAAGTTGAGTTTATATTAGGACAATTATAAAATTCCTGTAAAATCGCAAAGGGTAAACAGTTTTGAGTGTTTGCCTTGATGAGATTAGTATTTGCTACTATAAGTTTTTGTAAAAGCTTGATCTTATTGAAATATTATAATTCCCTTAATCTAATCCTACCTTGAATACAATTTTGCACTTCATATCTTTTATTATACCTTGTGTTAGGGAGTTTCTAAAATTCAATTATAGAAGAAGCATTCTATAAAAATTAGTCTGTATTTAAATATTCAGATGCAAAGAAAATGCATATCTTTTTTTTTTTTTAATTTTTTTTTTAATATGCTGGAAAATTTTGTTATATTAAAAAGCATTTCTGTAAGTGTAAATTATGTGTTTTTATTTGGTGATAATCTTTATCTATAGACTTTTTAAAAATGTTCATTAATGTTTTAATTATCTGTTTCTACTGTAACTGTAGTTACTAAAGTTATTTTCCTCTATAAGTGGTAATAATGCTTATTAAATAAAAAATTTTATTTACAGAATTTTTCCATTTATTATTATATTTCTTTGTAAATTCCTATAAAAATGAAATATGAGTGGAAATGTGAATTTTTCCTTACATTTATTTGTGAAGAGATATTATTAGTATTCATTATTTGATGTAGAAGGTAATAAAGTAAATCTCTTCCTCTTTTGATTTGTTGAATTTATAAATTGATCGCAAATGGCTTAATGAAAATGCTAAAAAAAAATATGCCTTTTACATGCAGCTGAATTAATTCTATTGGATAATTAGATATTAATGTTAAATTATAATTTCTCCACTTTCTTTCTTTGGAACATTTTGCATTCTGTATTCATTTAAATATGCTTTCTGTTTATTCTTAAGTTGCATAGCATTATAAAAAGTGCTTAAATTTGAAAATATTAATTTTAAGCACCTTAAAAGTGGTTAATATTAGAGGGGAAAGGTTGTTAAAATTGCTTAATTTTCTCGAGAAATGCCAGTTTTCCCCCTCTTTTGTAGACATTGAATACAATAAATTGAAAATATAATTTTAAATTTTTATTTATTGGATGTTTCAAGAAAGAAAACTGATGAAAAGGGAGTATTCGAAGAAGGAATATAGGAGTTTCAATGCATATTAAGATAATGCTTAATGAACTTCCTTCTTACTTCAAATTTCTTCAATAATGGGCATCAGCATATGTTGTCATAAATGATTTTTCCAAAATGGAAATATGAACGAAACTGCCAAACTTGTTGCAACTCGAAAACCTTTGAAGCTTCTTTCATTTTTAGTTTCCCAGATAGCAAACAATTTAGTTATGTTTGGTACTTTATGTTTAATCCTTTATAGTCTCTGAAAGAATACACAGATTGGTTCCAATTTTTGAAAAGTAGAATGTATTTGGTTCCCAAAATAAATGGATGCATCAAACAAGGGAAAAGCTGCTCTAAAAACACAAATGAAAGATATTTATGATATTTTATTTTCATTACCTCAGAATCACATCACATGTTTGGTTATCATTCTCATTAATATGTTGTTTTAGGGCATTTAATAACCAGCATGAACTATTTATGAAATGAATTTTGCTATATATTTATTGTGGTGCCTAATTACCTTGTCAGTTGCACAGCATCCAGTGTGATGAAATTTTAATTTGAAGCTGTAAGTTTTCTGTAATAGTGATTTGTTTTGTAATATTCTTAAATTCACTTAAAATAGTTGCAAATAGTCCTCCATAAAAAAAAATCAATACTATGAACTCCTTTGAATATATTTTGCAATCCACATATACTATATACAATAAAGCATATCAAATGAAATAAGAGTTAAGTTTTTAAAAGCAGCAGGTAATCGTAAATTGAAAAGGATACATGGATATTCTGAGATAGCACAGTGCATTTTGTTCAAAAAGAAAAGCACAAAAAATTAACAGTTTATGTTTGCAATAAGATTTAGATTTGCTTTGAAGAATTACTTTTTTGTGTGTGAAATATTTTTTTATTTAATTTTCTCTGAATGAAACTGTACTGTATTATGTACGTGCTTTATGTTCTTTGGAATAAAAGAAAGTAGAAAAAACAATTTCTGACATGGAAAGATAAATTATGTAATTTTTACAAAAAGCTAATGAAGCAAAAGATTTTTTTCTATTGGCAAAGTGCAAAAGAGAAAAATAATTGAGAAAAAAAGTTTTTGATGTAAAATTTGAAATTACCAATAAGAAATTTCAAAAGACCTGATAATTAAAGTCAGCTGTAATAATAATGTTTCTCTACCTCTTTCTTGTTTTTCTACTTATTATTTCTATTCTCATAAATATTTATACTATCTAGGTATTTTATAAAATATAAAGGTAAAATGAAAGCTTTATATATTAGTTCATTCTATTAAATTTATTAATACCAGATAATGCTGTTCAGATTTTTGCAATTTTAATTTTAAAATTTGAGTCGAGGATTTTAAAATTATCAGAAATAGTCAATTATTACTTTCTATATGTCAGTTTTTTAAAATTGTACACATGAAGACATAAAAATTAAGAAAAACGTATTAATTTAAAAAAGAATTTAAAATTGTTATAAAAATCTGTCGGCATTAATTTTTATGAACTGATTCATAATTGCTAACTGATTATTTATGGTTGTTAGCAATTAACATGAAGTTTGTGTTAGGAAGTAATATAAGTCCCCTTTCCTAATATTCTTGGCCAATAATTTTTTTACCAATATGTTTCCAATTTACTGTTTATTGAAATCTCTAATATTTGCAACATATATTGATTTGATTCAATTTGTTCATAACGCATAACTTTCAGAATTTCGCATATTACATATTATTTAAGACACTTGTCAAACACTATGCACCCTGTTACTGAATTGATTCAAGAAAAAAATTTAAATAGCAAAGTTTATGCATTTCTATTGGGTATTAAAAATTATTCTCTATTCATACATTTTCTATGTCAGTTGTTCTGCATTGCAGCTTTTATTATTTTGAATGAAATTTTCATTCGTTCAGTATTCTGATTTTGAATAGTTCATACTGTTCAAAAATCAGAAGAAACTAAACCAAGACTATTTAAAATTTCATAAGAACTAAATCAAGAATGTATAAAAATTTGATTATATGTATAGAGGCTTGAAGTGCAAGAGAAGGTTGAGGGTTTTAAAATAATTTTCTGAAGGGGGTTGATTTTGATTTGAAGAGTGACATGGTCAACTTTATAAGTAGCTTATGAATTAGATTTTCTCTTTCCTCTATTACTTCTAAATACGAAAATCACCTTTTGTTTAGAATTCTTAGCTGAATTTTTCTAATATAGAATTAATTTTCCATTTGAAAATTATTAGTACTCAATTTTTATTTTCTGTTCATTCATTAAATTATTACTGTACTTTTATTCATTCATTTATTACACTTTATAGTTAAATGCATCTGATGATCGTGGTATAGGAGTTGTAAGAGAGCAGATTCTGAGTTTTGCAAGCACTAGAACAATATTCAAGTTAGTATTGTTAGCTTTTAAAATACCTTCTTTTGCATAATAATTTTTCATTTATTTATTTAATTTTCAGTAATAATTACAATATTAAAAAATTCTATCAACTTCTGTCAATAATTAATATCAACATTTTTGAATTTTAGGTCTGGTTTTAAATTGATTATATTAGATGAAGCAGATGCTATGACAAATGATGCCCAAAATGCATTAAGGAGAGGTAAAAATTTTTATTTTATGTTAAAAACAATTCTACAATTTTCTGAAAATGGTAAATAGTATATCAATTTATTTTTTTCAGTTATTGAAAAGTTTACTGAAAACACCAGATTCTGTTTGATTTGCAATTATCTGTCTAAAATCACACCAGCTATTCAATCTCGATGCACAAGATTTAGGTTTGGTCCCTTGTCAAATAAACAGATTCTTCCTCGATTGGAACATGTCATTGAAAAAGAAAAGTCAGTTTTGAAAAGTGAAAAATATTTCCCATGATTTGTTTTGTTTATATATGTTAATGAGATGAAAGTTTGTGTTATAATTAAACATGTTTTTAAATTTATCTCTTGCAGTCTCAATGTTACAAAAGATGGCAAAAAGGCCTTAATGGATTTAGCTCAAGGCGATATGAGAAAAGTTATTAATGTTCTTCAGGTGTGTTATATTATATAAGCTGCAGCTAATTATTTTAATTTTAAAATACAGTTCCATTTTGTGTACACTTTATAGTAATAGCAGTCTATTAAAGTTACTCAAAAAAAATTCCTTGACTTTGAACTTTATTCTTGAAAATTGCTTATCTTGTTATGTTTTACTGTTGACATATAATAAGTATTTATGCAGATATTTTTTTAATAAATTCTAATACTCTAATCAATCTTAATGGTTCATGCTGTATATAAATGTTTAAATTAAAAGTACTAAAGGTTTTATATTTTTCCCAATCTTCTCTGCTATATCAACTTCCTGCTTATAAAGAAATGCTTTGAAAATGTAAAATTGTTCAGTTTAAAGATGGGTGAGGAAATAAGTAGGAGTATAGGACAATACTTTAAATATAACTTTTCTTTTTTTTTTTTCAGTGTGCTGCCTTAGCTTTTGATGTAGTGAATGAAGAAAATGTTTATGCATGTGTTGGACATCCTTTGAAATCTGATATGGAGAAGATTGTTAACTGGCTTTTAAACGATGACTTTATGCCTGCTTATAAAAGTATTTTCTCTCCCCTTTCTCTGTCATTTGTGATTCTTCTCTTTAAGGAATCATGATTTTAAATATAATTTCTTTATTTAATGAATGTGAAAGATTTTTTATTTCTCTTTATTTTTTCAGATATTAATGAATTAAAAATTTTAAAAGGATTGGCACTTCAAGACATTTTAACTCAAGTTCATTTATTTGTTCATAGAAGTAAGTTCCCCCCCCCCACTACTATCAAGCAAATTAAAGTTTCTCTTGTAAATATTTTTCTCCCTAAATTGTTATTTCTTATACTTTTAATACAATTGTTTTGTTTAGTGATATTTTTAGTTTTAGCTAACCAATTTTGATATCCATTATACATGTTATTGCTGTTTTATTTGATTTTGATTTCCCTTAAAATTTTTGTGTTGTGAAAGAAAAAATTATTATTTATATATAAATAATAAATAAAAAATTATTATTTATTTATTATTTATATATATAAATTTTATTATTTAAATAAGAATAATTCATAAAAGTTTTCTGAATTTAAATGGACCTCTTATATTTTTTAAAAGGCTGTTTTAATGTGAAAGTGATTTAACTCTTATGTATGTTTTACTTCACTAGTCACTTGTAAAACATATCTTTAGTATTAACCTGAAAAATCAACCTACTGGATACTCTGATCATTATTCCTACTGATTCATTAATAGGCATCTTTAAATGGATAATATTTTGTAAGAAACTTTCCTTTGAATTGATTGCAATATAAAATGGAATGCCCTTTTAAAAATTGTTACCTTCTAAGGAAATGATAAAAAATTTTTGGAAGAAAAGTGTTGCTGTTCAAATTAGACATTATACAGTAGATTCTTAACTAGAATTTCTTTTCCCTCCTACCCATCCTAGATGTTTTATATTACAGCTCATTGGGCTTCATAAAGGAATGTCAGATCATTGAAATTTTGCTTTCCGTAATAATATTATGTGGCATCTTTTCCTAAATTTACTTTATTAAGATATTCATTTAACCCTACTGAATGTTTATTTGATTATAAACAGTGCAGGATAGCATAAAGAAATCAATAAGAATAAATGTCATTATTCCGTCATAGTGCAAAAATATATAATGTTTTTAAAAATGCAAAATTTCTAAATTTTTTTGCTTGATATGTGATCAAAAACAAAGGACACTAAAAAGAAAGCAAAATAGAAAAGAGAATATTGTCTAGTCAGATTAATAGTCTTATTGGATTAATAAGAAAATTCAAGTTTTATGAAGCAGACTGCAGTAAAATTGCTGAAATTACATTTTCCCCTGCAAAAGTATATAACCTCCTTGTAATTACTTTAATTTTTTTTTAAATTGTTAATCTTTTTTCCCCTCTTTTAGTTGATGATTTACCAGATGATGTGAAAATTCATTTATTAGAAAAAATGTCTGATATAGAGTAAGTAAAATTCATATTTTCATCTAAATTATTGCATTATTACATAACAAATTTTATTGTTCACTCAATTTTTTCTCCTCTTTATTTCAGTAACTCTATATTATCTGTCGTATGGATTTTCATTGTATTTTAAACTCGTTTATAATTCATTTGCCACAGTGCTTTGAAGAATTTAAGTAACATAATTGTTTTATATAAATAATAAATAATAATAATTCATAATTATTTTATTATAATAAATCACAGTAACATAATATCAAATTATAATTTAGTCATTTTTTTAAAACATGCTAATCAATTGCTCATTAAAAAAATGAGTAAATGAATAAACTATGTATAAACTTATTTTGAAAATATTTAAAATATGAAATAATTTTGTAGTGATATCTATTATATTCACATATTTATTCTCTCACGGGTTGTACCTTAGAAGTTCTTTTTATTAAAATTAGAAAGAAAGGGAAGGGGACCTATTTTATGTGCATAATGTTGTTTTAGCCATTTGTGAAAAATTTTAAAGTTGTCAATATATTACTTATATTAAAACCAAAATGGTATATATATATTTTAATAGGCTTGTTTAACAAACTCCTGATTCCTGAGGAATCAGCCAGCTTAAATGTTTCTGATAACATTAGATAGTGCAAATTAAGAATTTGTATTTTAAAGTAATACCTGAAGCTGAATAATTATACATATATATATATTGATTTTTAACTTCTTTTCTTCCACAGAAATCATTTAGCTTCAGGAACTAGTGAAAAGATACAATTAAGTGCATTAATTTCTGCATTCCAAGTTGCTAGAGATATGGTGGCATGATTTAAAAAAAAATGTATTAATATTTATGTAAATAAAGACTCAAAATTTTGCAAAGACTGTTTACTTTAATTCTTTAAGTTTGCATTTCTATTTTATTATTTGTATTTATACATTTATTTTGTTTTTATTTATTTTCTTAAAAATTAGTCTTGCCAATGACATTAGAAATAAAATTTATGGAGAAAGTTAGTTTCATTATTATTTGGTTAAATCCATGTAGAATTTAATTTCTACATTTTCAATTAATTTAATGTTTTTTCATTTTAGCATATCAACCCTCTTGAAAATAAGAAGGTAAATGTTGTATATGCAAAAGTAATTTTTTTACTGTTAATTTCTTTTTATTACTTGCTTTGAAAAACAACATAAGCTATGATTGTCCAACCTTTTAGATATATTAAAATGTTCAAAGAATTAAATAAATCTTATTTTTATAATTTCATATTGAAGACTGACTTACTCCTTTAAAAAAAATAAAATTTACATTTATAAATTGATGTTATTTTTTTATTATTGTGATATTATTTTTATATTAATATCTTTTTATGTCTGTCTCAAAGAACATGTTTTCTGGTTGAAAAATATTTTCCCACTTGATAATCCTAATAGTATATTCTCTCTTCTTTTGTATCACAATTTGCAATGAAAATTGAATACTGAAAATTAACTCAAATATAAATGTTTTTAAAACTGTCATGTCTATCACAATGATTTCTGTCATTTATATTTCATTAGATGTATTTTCCTTATTATTGATGATAGCAATTTTTGTAGAACTTTTACTAAATACCTCAATTTAATTCAAAAATCATGCATGCAATTTATTAAGAGAAACAGCTTGCATATTTCTTGTCCCTTATTTATATAAAATGTACACAGCCTTTATTTTCTACAAATTTAAAATAAAATCTGTCTAATGGAAATTTTTTAATTCCATTTGATTTTAGTGAAAAATATTCTTGCACTCATCAAAATAAAATTCAATCTGTACGCTGACAGAATATGTTTAGTCGCTGCATGCTATTATGATGCATTATTTTGATAATGCCTTTGTTACTGATGTTAGTTCTGAACATTATATTGCGATCTCTCATTATAATTATCAAAATAAATGTATAGTATTGCATTTATTAAATTAATTCTTGGAGAATTTTCAGAAAAACTTCCAGAATTAAAGTTGCAATTGATAGAATTTCAGACAGATGTAACTTAGCAACATTTAAAATAAAAATACAGTTTTCTGAATGACATTGAATACTCACAACCTGCCTTTCTGCATCTACAGTTAATGACACAGATTGTATTAATGGTATGGGTGGAATGATAAAATGTGCAAATATGTGATATCAGATAAAGTTCTTAGTATGAACTAAAAGAAAATATATATTTAAATTTGACTGATAAGCATGTAGATAAGTATAAATGAAAAAAAAAAATTGTCAGCTACTGCAGCTCTTGCATTGCTCAATTCTCAAGAATTTTATAAATCTTGAGGTGTTTTTTTTTCCCTTCTTTTTTGAATAATATAATGCATTATATAGAAAAAAATATATATTATTAATAAATAGAAATTTAAAATTGTGAAGGGAATATCTTAAGATGATTACATGCCATGTCTGTCATATTTACTATGCTGCTATATATTTATTGCATACTTTGTTTTAAATATACATAAGCTAATAATTACATTTTTCTATTGTGAATGTGTTGAAGTATTTAAAAAAAGCATTCTGAATTTGCAAAAATACTTTTTTGAAACTTGTAAGAGAATTAGGTTATTTTATGAAAGTAGTGGTAAGTGAATTCACTGAACAATGTTATTTCATTGAAAGAATGATCTTCTTTGAATTTGAGAAAACTGTGCCATCTGCATGTCCTATTTCGGGTAAATAAATTGGAAGGGGAAAAAAAAAAAAAAAGGTTAATGAGCAGTGTTAAACACGAATTGTTATATGATCATTACTAGCCTAATTATGTTTGAAATTAATACTTCTATTTGTTGAATAAAATTTCTTTTTAGTCGGTTCTTTCTTTTTCTGATTTGTGGAAATGGATTTTAAATTTAGGGTGCTACAAATAAGTAGATGATTGTGCCATCCATTAGATGTCAATTTATATCGGAAAGAGCATGAAAAAGATCTTAATAAGATGTTAGTGTTTAATCATAAAGTTTGTGAGAAACAACAGTTAAAGTTGTGATGACTTTTTATAAAAATGATTATTGTTTTGTAGGTATATAGAGTGGATTTTGAGTTCCTTTTAATCTAGCATGTTATGATCTGGTTTTTTTGTACTCGTGTAATTTAAGTGTAAATAAATAATTTTAAAAAAATGGGCATTACTGTCATTTGAATTTAAGAAAAACATGCATACTAAAGAATGAAGAAGTTTTTTCAGATAAATGGATATTTTGCTCTGGTTCATGAAAATGTGTCATGTTTTTAAAATTTATTCTACATAATTTTACATAAATTTGTATTTACTGTGGCATTTTAAAATTTGCTTTCAACACTGCATGCTATATTTTAGATGTATGTAATGTGTGCACTCAAATCACTACATTGTGATGATTTACAGATTCAGTGAGGATATGATTGGTGTTATCTTTTGAACAACTTGTCGTGGATGCATACTTTTTTAAAACATATAATGAGCTCTAACTGTTAAATAACAGAGAGAGTAAAATTTGATTTAATAAATATTCATGTGTTGCTTCCAGAAGAAATTTGTTTCCCCCTGGACGATGAAAAATTAGTATGTATTTTCTAAGAGCAGAAGTTTAGAGATAGCAGATAATAAAATTTTTGGAGATTTAGAAGTCTGTGGTCAATTCAATTTTGAGATACAATGAAAATGAAGTAGCTGATGGAAACAGATAAGTGAAATAAATTGCATATGATTTAGACTGATGTAAAACAGATTTTTACCGTGAATAATGAGGATTAACATTCTCATTTAACAGGTATCATTGTCGATTTACAATAGTTAAGAATACAGTAAAAGTTTACTTTTTATTGTATTGATGATAATTATATACATATAAAAATTTTAAATACATTGATAGGTATTTGTAATACAAGCAAGTCTGTAAATTCTTTAACAATTAGGAGTAATATTTGTACCTTAATTTTTTTAAATTACCCAAAAGACATTATAATGTATGTTTGATGCCTCTTATTCAATTATGGTTATATATACATAATATGTAATAAATTGAATTTATCCATATTTTTCAAAAAAATCTTCTGATTTTTTAACCTTAATTTCCGAATCTAATTAATGTATAACTTTAATTATCCAACATTGAGCTGCGGTATCATGTGAAAATCAATGTCCTTAAATAATTTTTTCTCAGCTGGATTTAGGAAAATTTCTGGAGTTCCTTATTGAATTCAGAATAAAGAGGAGAACTGTTCTTTCCTATTCAATATCTTTAAAAAATGTCACTGTTTTTTTTTTTAAATATAAGTTGTTAAATTGATAAACTGAATACTTTCAAATTTACATTTGCTATAATAAAATTTTTGTATATAATATGACCTCTAATCATATTATATATAATATGATTAGAGATCATGATGATGTAAGGCTGGTTTTGATAACTGGACATGATTAAAATTTTCATTTTTTTCTTAATTATATGTTCACTATTCCCTCAGTTTCACAATATTGTAAAGTATATGGGACAGTACTATGGGTGCTGTATTAAGAATTAATATTAATTTTAAGAGGTATAAAGGATTTTAAAACCATTGCTTGCATAAAATTTTGGATTAAAATAATGCTGTTAGCTGAATAATTCTTCTTTCAAAAAATATAATTAGATAAATTTTTTTATTAAAAATCAAAATATTTTATAAAGAAAGTAATATTACAAATTCTGCATTGAACAATATTTTAAAAACTATATTGTAAATTTATTTTAACGACGCTGATAATATTTTAATTCTTACTATAACAATATGACATAATATTTTATTACTCAAGTTATATAAGTTTTTCCTAGAGTGGTCGGATTACTTGGTTATGCTTTATACATATCCTGGATTTCTTTTTTCATCCCAGTTTTAAATAGCATCCAATTTTTAATAGAATGACCTAGATCATTATTTATTTATATGTATGAAATTAACAAAAAAAAATCAGTGTTAATTTAAAAGTAAAATTTAATTTATCGTAATTATAAAAAAAAATTGCTTTTGAAAAATTCCCATTGCAACTTTTAATATATTTAGGACATGCCAAAACTGTTTTGTTTAGGGAAACTTTCAAGAGCTTTGGTGAACAATTCATATTTTACACTGTTGGGAATTCTTGATATTGAAAGGGGGGGGGCGATAAATAACTTTCTGGAAATCCTGTATTTTAAAAGTAATATCTTGATTGCAGTTGCAAATCATCTTTGTCTTCCTCTTTGCTTTAACTCAATTGTTAAAATTATATATATAAAAAAGATTTAATTAAAAGGATTATTCAAAATTAGATATTAAAATGTATGCTACTTTGAAATCGAACATATAATCTACTTTCTCTATAATTAACAAATAAGGCCTGGATTTCTAACTTCAAGGTAAGTTATTAGTGGTAAACGAAAAATTAAAAAAATATGAATGTTTTTCTATATTTTTATAATACTGTGGTTTACTTTCTTAATATTTATACTATTAGAAACTACCTTCAAAAACACTGAGGAACTATGTTGGATAGTCTTGACATTTATTGTATACAATATTGGATTCTAGTCTTGAACAATATAACAAAAGTTATGTGTGTTTATAATGTAGTTTTGTAAAATATTATTGAATATTAATTTTTCAGATTTTGCAATGTAGTGCATTACTTGGGTTCTTGAAGATTTCTGGCAGGAATGTTACATCTAGTCTTCTCTGAAAATGAAAAGAAGTGAAAAATAATAGCTTGTCTTGGAATTATTTACCCTTTTTAAACTCTTCGACAACCAATGCGGCAATTCATCCTTGCTGGGCCCCCAAATTGATGATTTATGCTGACATTGCTGAGGCTATTCATACCAAGCATAAGATGATCTATGTTAATCTAAGAAGATATCTGCGCCTTTGCATAGAGAATACACGTTCCTAGTTCGTTGGGGGTTCTAAGGAAGTCAGAGAATAAATGTAAAAGCCTTCCTAGCATATTCAATAGATAATCAGTTTGACCATTCCATGTGAAACAGTGTTTCTAATTCTAAATATAATCAACTATATAAGCACTATGAATTTAGGCATTATTGTCCATGGAAACAGAACATGACCTCATGGTTGCAAGATATAGGAAAACACATAATTCAGTGTTATCGTCAAGTACATCAAGGCAGTTTCAGTACCTGGTAGGAAAATGTGAAAATCGATGCAGTAATCGACAACAATCTTGGTTCAAATTACCGATTCTGTAAGTTTACAATTCGTGGAACTTTGTAACCTACTATCGAGTACTAGAGACCTCAAAATTAGAAATAGTGGGTAATCTGTAAAAATCATCAGTAAAAAAGCACCGTACATCGTTGTTAGGGTTGTTGATTGAGATTATCTCATTCTTAGTTTCGTTTTTAGGAGATCTTCTTTGAGATGCGGTTAGCATGTAACCGCATAAACGGGGTCGGTTCGTGCATAAATACTGCGGAACGACAGCACTTTCAACTTTTTTTTTTAAATGTATAAATAAGGTCACTAGTTTTTTAAAAAAAAATTCTTTTGATATTTTAATCCATCAACAATATATATATATATTTTAGAATTATTGATATTCAGAGAAAATGCAGCAAAAATCAGTATATTTTAATAGAGGAAAAAAATTTCAAAAATTTTTCGTTTCTACTATATGCAATAAAAATAACAAAGGTTTTTTTATGCCTTTCCATCGTTGAAAAGGAAGAAAGTTCTGTCCCGAATGAAGCACTGTATTAAATTTCAGAGATAGTAGAAATTTTTTAGCGAGCCTAAAGTTTTTTTGTAAATAAAAGAAGCATAATTATCAATGCTTATAAAATTAAATGATTGTGTTTTGCATATCTGCGGTATCCAGACAAATCTGTCGCAATTACAGTCGCAAAATTTGACAAATGGATAGTCATATTGATGATTCAAACCTCGAATTTCAAAATTCAATTGTGTGTGTGCGTACGTGTTTGAAAATTTTTTACACGTATTTGCATGTAATATTGTTTCTAATAAATATAGAGAAAAAGCAATGCACCATCGAAGAAAACAAACTGTTGCTGCTTCTAAAGAAATTTTTTTTGCAACTTTGATGTTCTTTGTTGAATATTGAGAAATTTTTAAAAATAATTTTCCTCCTCCCCCCAAAAAAACTAAAATTCTGACATTCTAATCTTTTATCGTATTTATATTTTCAAGGTCATTGTGCGAATGACGGGTTTTTTGTTTGTTTTTTCGAAGGCGAATTTAAAATAAGAACACTAAAAATTCCTTTTTCATTGAATTTTAATTAATAGTTTTCTTGAAGAGTTCAAAGATATAGTGAAAGAAAGAAACGCCGAATTAGAAAAATTTAACAGTACAATTTTTTTATATGTTAAATTTTAATATAATTGTAGCAGATTTTCTAATTCTCTGTCTCTATTAGTATCTATCTTTTTCTATTAGCTCATCTTTATTTTCATTTATTTTTGCTGATTTTAACAGCCTGTATTTCGCCAGGTCATATTATTGTCTCAAAGAAAAACAAGTATGTAAAATTATTAATGTTTAAAATTCAAATTTACGTTTATTTTATTTTATTCAATGGGCGAATGAAAGAAAACTTTTTAAATAACAACGTTAGTTTTATTTTATTAATCCTTTTTTCTTATTACGAATTTCACAAGAAAACCAAAACAAATATATATAAATCACTGTTGCCACAATCTTACTAAACTTTGCTGTTTCTGAACAATTATTTTTTATTTTGCATTGATTCATCCTATATTTTTGTCGTTTTGATTTCTGGCATTCATCATGTCATTAACAACATAATGTGGTATCTGCCAGTTGATTAAAAAAAAGAAAACTTTAATAAATAAATAACATCTCTAAATGTGCATTTATCCGAAAGTTTCATATTTTTTACTGTTTAAGTCTTTAAAAGTAAGGAAATAATTACGAATGTTTATTTTTAGTTAAAATGACTTATTTCTTTGGTAAATTTAACTATATCAAGTCAGTGATTTTGGTAACATTTTATTGGCTTGTAATAAAATTATTCAAAATTAATTAAAAAATGCAATATTTTTGTGATGCCGAATCGTCTTCATTCTCAAAGTGTATGAGTTACTAGATTGACACATACAAATTTGTGAATCCTTTTCTTTTTGTAAATTCAGAAATTTATGAAGGCATTTTATCAAAATCTAGAGATCGAATCGTTTGATGATTACAAGAATTCTGTTGTACATTCTTAATAAGCAACAAAGTGCAGATTAATATTTATTTAATAAATTTAATACTTCAATTGTTTATTGAATGGTTACAATTCCTGATAGCAAAATAGAATTTTCGGAATTCCGTTCCTTTTGCGCGAGTTTATTTTATATACCAAAGACAAACAAGAAAAGTTTAATTTATATTAAGAAAAAAGTTTCCTAATAATAATAATAAGAGTTTTGAGGGAGAAAAAAAAATTGTAAAAGTTTTAATTTGGAAAATGAATTGTTCCTTGCTACGGTGTTGAAAAGAAAACGTTCTTTAAAGTTAATCCAGAAATTAATACAAATAATCAAATTAAATTATTGCATTTTGTAAAAATAATTTTGGAATCATTGTGTTTGCAGGTTGGCATTATTATTATTTTGTCATGCATGATAAAACCGTCTATAAAGCAGACCGTTGGGCCTAAAAAATATTTAGCTCTCAAGAATACTTTCTATCCACTCTTATCATCAAAACTGTAATAATTTAATTTTTTTTTATTTCATATTCTAGTGGAATCTTTTAGAAATAATTCATCAATTATTCAGCTTTTAGTCAATGTTAAATCAAATTTGCTTTTTAAAATATCTTTTTAAATGTAAATTTTTTTCATAATTTTGCTTTAAAAAATGGAATATTTTAATAAATACTAAAAACATTTTACTTACAGTTTTGGAGTTTTTTATGGTTGTAAAAAAAATTGTATTCTTTTTTTTTCCTTCTAAAATTAATACAGGGGACTTTAAATACATTAATTTGGTGCTTTTACTTGAGAGTTACATCATTACAATTAAAAATGAGTCTTACATTCTCTAACATTGAAAACTAATACGCTAATAGCACAAAATTCCTTAGTGTATTAAACGGTATTCAGAATATAGAATCTATCTGGTACAGTTATTCCAAAATATTTTTGCTGAAGGTTGTGTCACTAACTAAGGCTAAAAAGGCTTTCATTACTATCCCGGTCCAACTGGTCGTGCAAATTCTTGAAACAGAACAGTGCAAATCGTTGAAACAGAGACTGGCTTGTCAGTATCTATTTCAAATGACGGATGCATGTTGTAAGGCGAAGACATCCTTCATGATAAGTCGTTTTATATCCTGTACCCTTCGTTTGAAACAGATACTTGGTTGCCAGTACAGAATTTGCACGGTCTGTTGAACCAGATCAATAGTAAGAAGGTTAACACAAGCTTTGATAATTACTCTTATTGAGCTAGCGGGAAAATACCAATTTTCTTAAAATGAAAAAAAAAAGCATTTTTTTTTATTATATAAAGAGCAAATATTGTACTCGCCAAAAAATTAGCGAATCTTAATGTTTTAAATTCCTCCGAGTCCGCAAAACAATTTATGCAATTATATCTATCTATCTGTCCGGGAACACTTTAACTCAAAAATGTTTTGATGGATGAAATTTTGAACTGTTGTCTTCACACCAAATTACAGAATTCTGTCAAATTTTAAAAGAATACATTCTTAGGAAGTATGTTAGTCTGGTTATCCAAGCACAGATGAGCACAATAACTATAAAATATAATGAATTAGATGTTATGCTTCTCACAGTCATTATATTCTCATGATGTAAATGGAATTTTTCAAAAACGCAACGATTTAAATAAATGGAATTTGGTATTCGATTTTGTTACTAAAATTTCAGTTGTGTGTCAAGTTTTTATTTCATTCTGTCGAAAGGCGCTCAAAATTTTTATACATAGTCGGGTTTTCTTTACTATTCCAGGAAATGCAAAACACTCACGTGAGAGACTCTGGAAATAAAAATCTGACCATTCATGGCTTTCGCGACTTTGTCCAAAGTTAACCTAGGTGATCGGGATTATGTTTGAATGTTTGGAGGAGACCTTTTTTTTTTTTTAACAAATATGCTCATAAAAAATCATTTCAGATATTTAGTTTATTTATTGGATAATTAGATATAAATATTAGATAATTAGATTTATTAGACAATTAGATATTATTTAGATATAAAGATTTTTATATAAAAATATCTATTGAAAAATTTGCAAAGGCAAATATGTTTATCTTATGTAGTACTTATTTCTTTATTGCTATGCTATGAATCTTAGAGAAAAATAAATATATGCAATGTTGGTTAAAATGACTAAGTCCATTGACAGCTTTACATTTAATTTATTATGGAAATTAAATTTATTAATTTACTAGCCGCCTTTGGCGACAAGCCGGTTCGTCAATCTTAATGCTCGTTAAAATTTCAATAATTAAATATTTTATGTAACTCCTATTTGAATAACTTCTTCATCAAAAGATTTTAAAGCTTCACATTTTGATAATAATATAATTCATTCATAATATTATTAATGCCTTCAGCCATATCGTAATATGTAACTTTTTAAATTTCTGTTAGCTCCCGTAATTTTTGTTTTAAATTAAATTGGAAATGGTTAAATTGCAATTAATATAAGAATTTTTCTTTACTGAAATGAAGCATTTTTTTAAATATGAGTACTGAAAAAAAAGTCGTGGAGTATTTAAACCTTATGGGCACTAAAGAATATCTTTCTTAATTTATATAATATCTCAAGAAGTTTTCAACAAAATTTTCTCAGATTCATCATGAGCAGATAGATTCATTAACAATGTTTAGTTTTAAATTCATCAAACACTAATAAAATAACAGAATTATTTCAAATAATCTGTCGAAAACATGTTAAACCTTCAAAACCAAGTCAGTATCCCTTGAAAATAGTTGTCAGCAATCAACTATTTGAATACAACTCGGCGTGAATTTTCAACGCCGATTATGGTAATGCAAATGTGTGAATTTTCTACGCTAGTTGGGGTAACGTTATGCAGATTAGAAATTTTTAATTTCCTTTATTCTGTTTTATTTTAATTCAAAAGTACTTCAGAATGAATCTGAAATATCGATTAATTAACAGTGTTTAATTTTAAATGCATCAAATATTAAGATAATAAACAGAAACCTTTGAAACAATCGGTTGAAAATTTGCTAGGCTTAGCCTCTTTAGCGTGGGAAAAAAAACAAAAAACACTTGTAGTCTTAATCATTTGGCGGTGTTGAAATGAAAAGATTTTTTTTGGCGAGAAAGTTTTCAATTAATAATTAAAATTCTAATTAAAAATTCAAAAAAGGGATCCCAGGTGCACATTTTCGACCTCCAAGGTATGCATGTGCCTAATTTGGTAGCTGTAGGTCGAACGGTCTGGCCTGTAGAGCGCCAATATACACACTTACACACACACTGAGCTTTATTATAAGTATAGATATGTAGATATATCATATGTATTGATTTAATTATTAACACAGATAGATCTTCGAATAAATCAAAATTTATCACAAAATATTTCATAATAGAAAAATTTTCAGATAATTTCGAATTATGTATTGTATAAAATTATTTGAAGTATCAAAAACTTAAAATGGAAAAGAAAACATAGCAATCTAGAAAAGAAAACTAAATATCAGTACTAAATAGTTAGATCTTCTTTGGGCTCAATCATTGCTTTCAGTCCGACTCCTATTATCATCAACCTTTCTGGCTGAAATACTCAACTAGGATCGATTAAAAAAACAGCAACAACTGATTTTTATTTTTTTGCTCATCAAAACTATTTCTGATTCAGAACATGCTATTAATTTTCGATGGGATTAAAACTTGTGTTTTGTGTTCATCTAGTGTTTAAATTTTCTTTTTTACTTTCTTGTATACGTAGTATACAGAAAGTATAGTAATTAAAAAATTCGAACTTCGGATTTGGATGAATTTTCACGTTTTAAACCTCCTTGAGTTTGAATAATGCAATTTTGGGAAATGTCTATCTGTCTGTGACAAAGATAACTAAAAACCGTTCTGAGCTATAATGCTGAAATTTGGTATATAGTCTTTACACAAAATTTGTAGATTTCTATCAAATTTGGAGCAAACTCCGTTCAAAGGAAGTCGTCTGTTCGGGTGTTTGAATATAAATTAACATGATAACTACAAAACGAAGAGAGATAGATGAATTAAATGGAACAATTCAATAAAAATGTTAAAAATTTATATTTCGTAGCTATTGTCACTGAAGGTGTTCTCATAGATAATAACTTTATTAGAGAATATGCTGGGATTTTTTTTTGAGGGGGGCCTCGCTGGCGTGTGACGTGAATATCCGAGTACGCTTGACTTTAAAAACAGATACTTGAGGGACTTTAAAAAATAAATTCCGTAAAAATTGGTTAAAATTTAATCAGGCTGGCCACTGAGCCACTTCAATCAGCTGGCCACTGAGCGATATCTTCTCTTCCATCGTGTAGTGCAATGGATTTTAGAATGTAGGTTCCTTCATCATTTTTCACGCATTCATTTCCAAAACGGAATTTTAATAAAATTTGTTTCTAAAAGGCTATTTTTGCTACAAATTTTTTTGAAATGCTCCAAGAAGCCTTTAAAGATATTAAAAACACGATTATTTGAGTGGCATAAAATATCTTAAGAAAGTATTGAATCAATCACAAGTGAACACGTTTTGATAAATCATTCATTTCGTTTGAACACAATGTACCCATCAGACAGTTGGTACTTTGTAAACATAATTTAGCAATTGTCGATGTTATTGAACAAGTTTCTGTGAAAACGATCTGGCGATGCTGCGATAATACACTACTCTATTAGTACAAGATAGTGTACGATATTTCCACGATATTATTCAATGTTCTGATTGCCGGCCAATGTTGAAAAAATATCATAACGTTGTTGTTAGGCATTTTGTGCTAGGTAATTTTGTACAACGATCACACACTTTTCAAATTGCCTTTGCTGTTCTTGAGATTTTGTCAAGAATAAAAATTCTTCAAATAAAATTCTAGAAGCTTGTATTTATCAGATTTAACACCATGTGACCTTCTTATTTCCACCTTTGAAGCTATCTCTTTGCAATTGTCTTTTGAGTCTATTGATGTAACAACGGAAAATTTATACCGAACATTGAATATATTGTTTGAAAATGACTTTCATATTTTATAACTTAGGAAATTATTGGCAGAAGTGCACAACAGTGGGGAGAGATTACTTTGGAAGAGATGTAATAAAATTTGAACAATGAATCGATATTCTTTATTTCATAACGACATACTAATCGGAAATAAAACAGGTAGGTTGGATTACGATCCGATTAATAGATGAAAAGCAAACATTTCATCTATTTTTTTATCAGGTTTTCTTAATTTTTATTTTTCAAAATTAAGGTGTTTATTGAAAAGTATTTTCTATTTTCCTTCTTCTCTTGCTCGATAGATGACGATTTCAGCAAAGTAAAAGCCTCTTGCGTTATAGTTCTAGTGCGACAGCTCTTAACTGCTGATATTCAGCTGCAACTGTAATTGCTAAAATATATAATTACTGTTTATAAAAATTTTACAAACGATTTATGGATTATGGAATGATGTTATCAAATTATGATTTGTCAAATATAATTTGAAATGTATGTATATGATTACCCCCCCTTTTTTTTTTCTCAAAAAAAGACATGCCTTGGAAATAGAGAGGATCAATTTCTTAATAATATTGTTTTAGAGATTCTTGTCTTTAATTTAGTTTATTGCATTATGAAGTATTTTTAATAAAGGTTTTTGGGCTTAAAATATATTTATAATAGTTCAAGAGTTATTTATTTATATTAATTTCATTAACATACTTTGTTGATTTCAATTTATAAAATTTAAAAAAAAATTCTAAATGTACGAATGTTTTAAAAACTTGTCAGAAAGTTAGCAGAGATAATTGTAGTATATGTATGTCTAAATTATTCATGTAAATGCAAATTATAATAAAAAATGAATTAATATATTTTTTTATTTACCAATATTTTCTTTAAAAATAATATAATAAATTTTGGTTATTCAAGTTTATTTTTCAATCCATGTTTTTTTAATAAACCTATATGTATAAGAATATGAAACATAATCTAAGGTAAATTTGTCATATTATTGCTTATATTTTCTTTTTCTTTTTTACAGAATATTATATCAATCCCATAATTATACTTTTAATTTGAAATTGATTCATTTCTCTATTTATTTGAAAATGAGCTGTTCAGAACTTCAAGATGTGAGTATTAATATTTATATATAATTTTTAGAAACATTCTTAATAAAGATGTTTGGATTTTTTTTGTAACTTACTTATTATTTTTATATAGACAGTTTAGCCTGATTTTTTGTTAAAATAAAATATAGGTTATTTTCTATTTAGGAAGAATTAGAAGTGCTTTTATCAATATATGATGGAGATAAATGCTTTCGGCAACTCTCTCCCCAGTGTTTCCAGTACAAAGTAACTTTTATTTAATTATTTCCTGCATTAACATTTTCTTAAATATACAGTCTTTATTAAAAAATCTTAATAAGAAATAATTGTCTGAATTGTACTTTATATAATATGAATATTATTATAAAAACTTATTTGGTTATTGAAACAATTTGATAATTAAAAGTCGTTAATCTTGGAATGTCAAAACTGTACATTATAATTTTTTTTATTTAACTATAGACACTATGTATAATGTATATATTTTTGTCTATAAAATTATTTTATACATATTGTTTCAGATTGGTGAAGATGATGATCCAAAATCATTTCTTCTTGAAATATCTTGGGGCCCACAGTATCCAGAAGCACCTCCTTCTATTAATCTCGATGCTTTTTATAATAAAAAATTGTAAGTGTGAAAATATAAATTCTTTTTAAGACAGACTGTGTTTGAAAGGTAATTGAGATATTTTTCATTTTATGTAAAAGTATCTGTAATACATTTAAAATTTCCCATGTAATAAAGTGCCAGAAGAAAATTTACTTTTTAAAATCTAGAGTATTTCAATACTACTATGGATATAATATTTTTCAAATATTTACTAATTAGTGAAATTTTTCTAAATAAATTTTATTATGGAACTGATTTCTCTTAATCACCAAGAGTAAAACACTGAATTCCTTGTAGTTAGATGGCATACTTGAAAAAATGTGTAAGTTATATATATAACTTCTTGTTGAACTTAAAAAATTATTATTAAAACTACTGAAAATAGCCAAAACTTCAACTTTAAAAATTCATATAATCATTTTTTACATAATTAAGAAATCTGATAATCTAATATGATTATATTAGCTTATTTTGGTTTTTATACATGTAAATTTTTCATTTTGTTTTTATGACTTCCAGTTTAAAAGAAATGTTTCAGAAATATTTTGTTTGTTCATAGATCCCAAATTTATAACTTAAGAACACATGTTAATTAACAAGTCTAACTTAAAATTTCAATCAAATATCCATCTATATATTGAGCCAGTTTTTGTTACAGAGTTTATGTAGAATGGGAGGTATAAAATGGTACATTTTTTTCTCTAAAAATAAGTTGGAATAACTAATAATTTTTTCTTTTCTTATAGCTAAAAAGTATATCTTGTATAATACATATGAATTTTTGTAGTTATGAATTTTAAAAGACATTAATTTTTTATCTTCAGAATTCCAGAAGTGAAAAAGGCAATTATAAACAAATTATTAGAAGAGGTAAGCATTTCATAAACAAAGTTCTAATATGAATGTTGATTTCTTTCTATTCTGTTTTTGTTTGTTTGATGAAACTTGTTTTCTATGAAAAAGAAAATGAAGGTTTTGCAATACATTAAATGCTTAATGCAATTGATAAAGATCTAAGTATGTGAGATTTATTTGAGTAAAACAAAGTACAGTTGTAAAATTGTGATTACGCATCATATTACGATTGTATATTGTGGTGGTATGTATGATCTGTGCAGGAAGCAACAGGACGAATGTTATTAGAAACATTTCTTTAATAATCACATTCACACACTTAAACAAACACAAGACATTCACACATGCGGCTTCACAGTTCAGCATCACATTCCATTCTAATTACAATCGCAATGCATTATGGGATGGCCTAATCAGGTATCGCTATCTAGTATCCAAAAGAGAAGATAAGAGTAATGCAACTGCTACATCCTCCCCCTCTGGCTCTGACAACGTCCCAGCAAGGAGACAGAATTTGAATTGTCTGGAAGTCTATTGGTTAAGAGTAATGCAACTGCTACATCCTCCCCCTACACCAACGAAGACTGCCCCGGCAAGGTGGTGTGATTTTGGATATTTTCCCCTTAGACAGAAAAGTCATTTTTTATTATTGAAATGAGACAGGAAGTTAAACAAGAAAACTTGAATATGATGGATCAGTTACACACTTACTCTCTCTTTTGAATGTAAAAAAAAAAAAAAAAAAAAAAATCAGTAAAGTAGGCAGAACACAAATGATTTAAATCTCCCTTTTTTTTTAAAAAAAAGAATGCAAAATAATTATAATATTCAGTTAGGAGATAAACATATTTTCAGCAATGGAAAACAAAATATTTATGTTCAAAAACTTTATATTTTAGATGACAGAAATTAAATTCAAATTATTTCAATTGTTAATTTTAACTGCAAGTATATATACAGATTTAATAAAAGAAAAGCAGAAATAGCAAATAATTGCTATTAAATTTGCATAAGTACTGAAAAAGAATTAGATTTAAGAATTCTTAACCATAAAAATAACATTTTGAGAATCAGAAATAAAATTGCACATTTTATACGATTAAAAGATGGTATATGCTGAATCGTTACTCTGAAAAAAAATGAGATAATAAATCTATCAGAACCGTTTATCATAATACTAAAATACCGTATAACTGAAAAAAGAAAAAATATTCAATACTTGTTTAGATTAATCACTTTGAGAGTGACTGAGCTTATGAATACTTAATGAGACTTGGCGCGTCACTCAAGGGCACATAAAATGATATCAGAAAACGAGAACAGACAGTTTTGGTTTTGGTTCGCAAAAGAAATGTATCAAGTACGATGAATTACTTCGTGCTTAAATAAAATACAGAAATACAACGGCTGGAAAGTCACTATATAGAATACCTTAGTATTTAAATGATATATTATTACACACTTTCAATGATTGAGATCAAATAACAAAACAATACAGATATTTCAATATCTAAACTAGCAACGATGAATAGGCTATAAAAACCGAAGTAACTTAGAAGTTATTAAATATTAAATAATATGAAAACATTTCACAGAAGACGAAGCAATTTGATGTATTCAAACAAAATTATACTCGGTACAGAGGTCGATTTCCCATACGAGTTAGGATTTAAAACTGAATACTGGAATACTGCTTAGGACATCAAGGAAGCGAAGATGGCAGATGCTGATTCATCTTTGAGGTTGATGTCTGGAACACAATTATGGACTATTCTCGGGATGAGAAAAATGACGTGTCAGGATGACACGTTCTCGGGATGAGAATAATCACATTTGTCAGGACGACACATTCTCGGGATGAGAATAATCACATGTGTCAGGATGATACGTTTCATAATTTGCTGCGGACGGGAAAATTTTCTTGCGATTTCACTTTCGTTTCATCATTTCACTGGAACACAATGATGAACCATTCCCGGGATGGGGAAAATTATTCTGTGTCGGGAAATTTTTCTTGTGATGGTCGGGACGACATCACTTTCGTTTTCTCACAAATTCTTTTCCGTCGGGCCCCATGTTAGGCGGCAATGTGGTGGTATGTAGATCATTATGATCTGTGCAGGAAGTAACAGGACAAATGTTGTTGGAAACATTTCTTTAATAATCGCATTCACACATTTAAACAAACACAAAGACAAGACATTCACGTGCGCGGCTTCACAGTTCAGCATCACATTTCATTCTAATTACAATCGCAATGCATTATGGGATGGCCTAATCAGGTATCGCCATCTAGTATCCAAAAGAGAAGATAAGAGTAATGCAACTGCTACAATATAAAAATTTTAATTTATGCAAACAAGATTAAATGTGTAAAAAAACTTCTGTAGGTATAAGCTAATTATTAAATAAATTTTTGAAGTTAGTATTGACTACCAATTCAGCTATTATTAAATATTACTTTCCTCATTTCATTTGTATGTCTTTTTTAAGGCAAACATGCAGATTGGTACAGCCATGACATATACTCTTTTTGAATGTGCTAAAGAAAATGCTGAAAAACTTACAAAATTACAACCAGAAAATTTCATATCTTCAGAAAGTACACTAGCAGCTGAAGATAAAACAGTCATGGAAGAAGCGGTAAAGTTTCTATATTTCTAATAATATACAAAACAAAATTCATCAGATGTATACATTTTTTATGTAATGTTCTGAATTGTGTGTAAATTATTCTAATAATTCATCTACTGTTCGCTAAAGAATTGCGAACCATCTTGAATATTTGAATTTTTTCATAAGGTAGCAAACTTTTATATATATATTTTTTAATTTTATGCAGAAAATTTCCATTATTAAGTTTTTAATATTTCAAAAGTTTTTGTTCTTAATTTTATATTTTATTTCATACACATATTCACAATAGCTCAAGAATGTGATATTTAGATATAGAAATAGTTCCAAACTTAATCAAAAACCTTTCTGACACAAGAAATTTAAACAAAACATGACTTGTTTTTAATTTGTAGTTAATAAAATTAGGTAACAGTTTCACAAAAATGTAGTAATTATCCTTAACTTTCTTACTTTTATAATGTGATTTCAAATGTTATTAATTAATCTTTTCATTCAGACTTATGAGGCCTAATGTATTGTTTTACATTTCATTATTTTTGTAAGTATTATAATATACCTGTAAATATTTTTCAGCTGAATCAGATTTTCTGATAAGATAAAGATGGTGATTAAATAATTTCATTCATTACTTCAAAAATAAAAATGTAATAACTAAACTTAAGAAGACATTTCATTTTGCAGGTATCTACGAAGAAGGAGAAGAAGCCCCAGCTAACAAAACAGCAAAAGAGAAAGCTAGCTGAGAAACTTGATGCAAGGGGTGAACGTCCAAGAGGTTGGGATTGGGTGGATGTAGTGAAGCATCTTAGTCAAATTGGTTCAAAACAAACAGATTCAACTTCTTAACATATTACTGTGATAGTGCCAATATGTGTATATTTTTTCTTGAAGATATATTTTTAAAATGATATACAAAATTAAATATGTTGTTCTAGGAATGTAATTTTATTTTTATCTGAAACAAATTGTTCATTGTTATTGTTTCCTAAAGAAAAATTTCACACAAATTGTTGCAAGCGTTGAAAATAGCAATAACATTGGTTAGAAAAATCTTTAATATGAAGTAATTGAAAATAAAGATACACAAAATAAGCCTCATAAAAAAAAGTAAACATACACACATGTAAATTGATGTGAAAAGGAAACATTCATGTAAAGAACTACCAAGTCCTATAAAGCTTTACTTAAAAATTTATTTTTATGGTTTAAGAAAGATAGCACAACATTAGTTTTGTATTGCATTTATAATAGAGTGGCCACATTAAGGCAAAGAATTTTTATATATTTGGTTGCCTTAAAATAGGAATGCAGTATTTTGTAATTGTTTTTTACTTACTTATGTCAGATTATTCTCTTTAAGTTATAGATATTTTAAAAGCTCTGTTTTTATTGGAAATATAATGAATTAAAAAAAATCCATGCACTTAAGACTTAAACACTAATATGTATTCTCTTCAGAAATGTTTAAATTATGTGTAAACATAGAGCAAAATTGCATAATTATACATGACTGGTTAATTTGTATAGGAACTCAAATAAGAATTTCAAACTTATTCTAACTGTACAGTATTGATTGTTATAATTTTCAATCAAAGTATTGCACAAATATTTCATTTCTAATTAATAATGCATTAAAGTACCGTTTTCCTCAAAAATCTGCAAAATATATGTAAAACATAATAAAATTGTAATTATAAACTACAAAATAATTTCAGAATATTTCACAGAAAGACAGCATTAGTATATTTCAGGATTTTATTCAATCAGTATCTTATACAGATTGGTCCCACATTTAGCTAAATGCATGAATTACACAGAACCTGATATAATACTATCACATATTCTTTCAGATACTTATATGAAAACATAAGTCATTTTGACTAGATATGATTCTCAAAATCATTTCAAATTAAAAAGATTTCAAACAATTTTTCTAATTTAATTAATAAGGTACATCACAGGTTTAAAAAAAATACAGTATATACTGTAAAAGGTGGTCAACAAAACTACTTATAAATTATTTCTATTTAAAATAATACATGATATGTTAGAACTGGTTTATATTATCACAGATCTTCTATTTAAAAGTATCACAGATAATTGAGTTATGTTATGAAATATTTCAGATTTCTGTATACTGGCAAAAAGATCTTCATCATTAATCTTCAAGTCTTTCGTACCCATCTCCCATATCTCTTTTTATTGGAAGTATTGATTCATGATTAGCTCTGGATTCTTCAGGCTAAAAGTGAAATGCAAAGTTAAATAATTTTAATTGAAAGTTTAAAACTTTTTTTTTATGTTTGATTAGCAGAAATAATTTTTGAAAAACAATTACAAACTTTTACACAACATAATAATGTTTAAATATATTAGAACACTTAAAATTTAAAAAAATGAATATTCTCATGTAATTAATCATTTTGTTTCAACAGTTTATTTTAATGCCATTAATTATATTTAATATATAAATGTAATAATTTTTATAGTTGTGAATACTAACAACAAAATGTTAAAAATAAAATTCATTTCCAGTTAAAAAAAAATAATAACTTACCACTATTATCAATGGTTCATCTTCAGGATCTACTTCTTCATACTTCTTTGATTTATAATAATTATGCTTTTTTACTAAATAAAGAACCACTATATCACAAATTACAACCTCCTAGAAGAAAAAAAAGTTTTTTTAGCATAATCAATTTAATAAGAATTAGAGTGATTAACATACCAATTTCCAACATTAGTTTTTTTTTTCCTTTCTTCAATTTTTAATATTGTTTCTTTTCTACATTCTTTTTATAAAAAAATTTTTAGTAGTTAACTGAGTATTAATATAATAATGTAAAGCAGAGGGAAATGTGCATTCTAATAAGTAGTCTATAATAAAACAACTAAGAAGACTTCATAATATGCATGCTGAAAATGTGAACACAAGTATTTGTTGCTTGAGAAAAAATAATGAAACTTTTTATACTTAAAACTTGAATATATTTTCATTATGTATTCAAGTGCTTTCAGACTGATGAAACCGAAAAGAAATTTTGCCTTCTATGACTAGTTAATATGAGCATTTACACATGATAAGCCATTGATAAAACTGCATTGCAAAATTTGCTTTAAAACTTGCTATTAATGATTGTTAGAAGTTATTTTTGGTTAAGTGGTTTCCCAATTCAAATAAATAGGTTGTTAGCAAATTTTATCTGAAACATATCAGCATTCATAAGCCAAATTATGGAAGCTTTTATAAAATTACATCAGTTATATTATAAATTATGATTTTTATTTATTGATTATGACAGATTATGACAGTAAATTCAGAAAAACTAATGAGATTGATAAGAAACCTGGTTAAAATGAATGGACCTCTTGTTTATGATGCATTGCTCTCAGGTAAATGAATATCTACATCTGTCATAAGCATGTATAAGTATTTTATGTACCATATCAAAAAATACATGAAAATGGAATGGCATTTAATCCTTCTTACCATCATCTTGGTAAAGAAGGATTAAATGCCAAAAGCTCCACAAGGTCAAACTTGCATGAGATTCGGTCAATAATTTCATTCTTGTAATGATGATTTGTAGATTAATAACAACCACACTATCTACAAAAATATTCATTATATATATTAGAAAGATGAAAGGTTCCATAATATTAAATGATTGTAAATATTTCTTAAAAATTAAAAACTACTCATTGACAGAAGTAGTTACAACTATTCTGCATGCAGAATAATCTTAATGTAATTCATTCCACAGTTGATCTAAATTTCAAGTTCAAGATGATATTGGCTATCTAAATAGGACAAACCCAGTAAACAACTAATCTGAAATCGATACTATCCAATTTTACAAATCTGTAATTCAATCGTGCAACATATGTTTGAGATTCCTTAGGCAAACAAAAACTGAGGGTCATCTGAACCGTCGTGTAAGGGGGCTTGTTGCATGTTAAATCCGTCAGGACCGAAAATCCTGCTGCTGGAGTGGAGAGAGGGGTGCCAGCTCAGCTGTCACCTTCTTCATCTGACCAAGGTTCAAAATTACGAGGTCCGTCCCAAAATAGCCCAAGTGTTGCTTTACAACAGAACGTTAATTAAACTAAACTAAAAATCCATTTTTGTTATTTTATAATTGGATAAATAAAAATGTTGTATATTTCATTCAAATGTGACAAAATTTACTGATGAATGCAAATTCTTGCTTATTTTTAATATTACAATTGATATTTTCTTTAGTCCAAAAGCATGTTTGGACTCTTAATTTTTGTTAAATGAATATTTAGCATTATAAACATTTAAAAATGTGATGTAAAAATGTTGCTAATATATTAATGTTGCTAAGATTCATTACTGAGGAAGAAAAAATCCTCTGATTACAGTTATACAATCTTAGAAAATGATTAAGGGAGAACTTACTAACTAAATAAAACATAATATTTATTTTTAGTATTAAATTTACGACAATGTTCAAATGATCATAACTTACCAATGCAAGTAATCCCAATCCAGCTCCCACATTTTGCAAAAGAGGAACAATTCTAAACTTTCCAGCACGACCAACCACATTTATTGTTAATCTTATACCAAACATTTTGTACAGAGTACGTACATTATCAGCATAATAATTGGCATACCTGATAAATAAATATGAATGAATTATAAAATGAACTATCATCACATTAGAACTAAGTTTTCAGACAAAGAAACAAAGCAACTCTTACATTTGTTGATATAAAATATCATTAAAAATTTTATTTTATTCACTTACATATAAGTTACTGGAAGTGTTAGCTTCATAGTATAAGTGAAGTGAATCAAGTGAGCAATTTAGACAACTTCTCAATGACCATATGAATACAAAATTTGGTACAAATTTACAATTTTGGTGTAAATCTACCAAATTTCATTTACGTATCATATCTAGTTAATTTAGAATAATTGTATTCATTTATAAATATACAACAAAGTAATAGAAACCCACAATGTGCAAAATTTTGACATGTTTGATAATATATCAAAATTTTTGGTATATGGATCATTATATTGTATTTCGAATGATCAAAAATACAAAATTGTATATTTATTGACATATTAACTTTGGACAAGCACAAAGTTAATATTCTAATAAATTTGATATTTATTTACAACTCCAGTTATAAAACGACACCATGCCAGATTTCATTTAATTGAAATATTGTGTTTGCATGCAAACAGATGTATTAATATAAATTAATTTCATCCAAATTTGATTTAGGCCCAGACAGCAATTTTGGTGTAAAGATTGCATTCAAAATTTATCCACCTAGCTTGTTCTGTTTTTTTTTTTTGACTTGTTGTCTTGATCATACATTTCATTTCGTTTATTTGTTTTTTACTCAGAAAAAAAAAACTTGTAAATTTAACTAAATTTTGAGTTTTTTTAAAGATTATAATACCTTTTTGTATATAAAAAGAATAAAAATAGCAAAACATCTGTCAAATAAGTTTATTGCTTACCTAAAATTCCACCCAGGTGCTAAACTTGCATCAGGATCATCTAATCGATTAAATTCATATGTAGGAAAGCAATACTTCTTATCAAAATCAAGATTACAGTCCCATTTAATGACTACGGAAATAACCCCACCCTAAAAAAGAAAAACCATAGAGATATATTAAGTAACTTCACTATGGTTCCTAGAACTGAAAGATTCAAAGAATAATTTTCTTAAAATGAACTAATAAAAATAAATACAGCAATACACTAAACAAAAATTGACAAAATAACAATAAAAGCTTTGAAACATGCCTTATTGATGATTAATTTAAAATTGCTTTTAATATAATCTAATATTCTAATACCTTTGGGGTACAACACAATTTTGATAGCCCAGTATATAATCCACAATTTTGAAATTTCTGAAAAGTTATCAAATATACTCTTATATTATTTGATACTAATTAGTACAAAACTTGAAAAATTATATGAAATAAAAATAGCTTTGATAAAATTATAAATAAAATAATCACTGTAAATACATAACATTTAGTTATCTTTTCCTCAAACTTTGTTTTTTTCAAATTCTTCTGAACAAACTTAAAGTAGGTTATTTTTAAAAAGAATTTTATATCATTTATTTTCAAACAAGATTTAAACATTAAGAAATAATTCTATCAAAATGAAACACAGACCAAAGAATCCTTATATAACATTAATGATTATCTTCTGTAGGTATATCTTGCAAATTAAAATTAAAAAAATTAATTTCATGAAATTTTCTAAAATTACTGTGGAATGAACTGGGAAATATCCCACATGTTATTAATAGTGCAATAAAGGATAGCTGCTAAAGAAATATATACTTATCCAGTATGGTACAAGTTATCATGTTGAGAAATATCTTTGAATTCATGATTAATAATAAGACATCAATAAAAGTAAATTGATTTAAATTTCTGTTACACTACATTAACATTTGTTTTTATAATGTATTAATAAATTTACTTTAGTAAATTATATCTTTACTTGTGAAGCGACATCATTATAATTTTTCTGCCCACTCCATCGTACAATATCTCCAAGTTTAAAGATAGGACAGTCAGTCGAATTTTGTGGATCATAAAGGCAATTTTTCAAATAATCCTTGTCTGATGTATCCTTTATGTTGCGCCTTAAAAAACAGAAAGGAAGTATTTATGAAACTAATAATTTATATTTTGAATTTGATGTGACTTAAAGGAATAAGTAAAAAATATTACATTTGGCCTTTATAAAAATTTAAATATTATCTTATGAAAGAATGGCAACTGAAACCAACATATCACAGTTTAAGAAGTTCAGTAAAAACAAAGTTAGCACATAATAAAAAGAACATCAAGACAAAGAAATATGTATATTTTTTTGATGTCTACATTATCTTAAAGACACAATCTTTAGCTATTTTAGAATCAGAGAGTCATTTAATATGTGATCAATTTAGAATGAAATGAATTTCAAGAATTTCCTAATGAATAAGTTAATTTATTTAATATTATGGAAAAGGCACTTGAATGTTATTACAATGAATTAATAAAATATCAAATATGATTTGACTGTCTCACATATTCACCAAAAAGAACTTCAACATAGTTGTGACAGAACACAAGTACTTAATCAGGCAATATCAACTAGTTTAGATTTTAATTTGCAACATATTAGCTAAAAATAAATAATTATTGAGAAAAAAAATTTAAAAATTGATAACTCTTCACTTAGGAATAATATCTTCATTTAGAAAAAAGGATTCTATTTTATATTTCATGATTCAAAATATGTATTTCTTTCACAATTGCACAGAAAATTCCAACTGCTTAACATCATAGTCTAAATACAAATATTTTTTTTAAAATTTACGTTAATAGTCATACCTTAATAAAAAATTTCTTTCAAAAATTAATAAAAATTTTAAATTTAAGCATTGTTTTAAATCTAATAAGTTTATAAATATCTTTTTTAATATGTATTAATAGCGAAAAATAATTCAAATTATTAGCTAAATAATTAAATTAATTAGCTAAAATACACAAACGCAGCAGCTTTAAAACTAAGATCAAATTCTTAAAAAATCAAATTGAAATGCTATTATTCAATAATTTCTAGAACTCTGTTATTGTGGTGGTGCTTCAATTTACAGTTCTTCATGGTACAATGCATAATTCCACCCTTTTTTTTAAATTATTTTTAAACAGCTTAGTAATTGGTAAACAAATTATCATATTTTTGGCTTGATGAAAGTTAATTTTACTACCTTTTCAATTATTTCTCAATTTTAATAAATAATTTAACTTTAAAATAATTTGTTCCATTATTTGTGTTAAGCCTTTACTCTTGTTCATGAGAAAATGCTTTTAAATATTAAAAAGATTCATGAAATGTTACAGGGATAAAGATAGTATTATATATACTAAAAAAAAAACAAAATATTTTCTTTTGGTGTAATCTTAAATAAAAAGCTAAATTTGATCTATAAAATCACATGAAGATGCAAAGTGACAGAAAAATTTTCAGATATACCAGGATCTCTAAAATGTAAATAAATTTCAAAAATATCAAGGTCAAATATTTTGTTATTTAAATGCTTTTTACAATATGCTTTGAATTGTGAAATTTTTTTTTAAATTTATGGTATTACCAATAAAAAAAACAACCGATAAATGTCTGTTGATAAATAAGTTATGAGTTTTTTAAAACATAAATGCACTTATTGATGCCTTTTTTGAAATCTATATTCATTCAAATTCTAACCTTTTATTCTGAGTGGATGATACAATATGTGTTACAAGAACAGCCATATTAGATATTTTTAATGAAATCATATTTCTTGAAGTTATCCATATTTTATTCTACATCAGAACTTCTTTTTCATACCTTAAAATAGAATCAAAGAGTAAGAAAGAGATTTAGAAATTTCGAATGTCTCTTTTCAGAATTTGTAACATGTGTATAAAAGACTCTCAGAAAATTACATTTAATTGAATCAATAATAATTTTAGAAATTAATTTTTTATTTATCCTTAATTATTTCTCTATTTTCCCTTATTATTTATTTTTAATTCACTTATTTTCAAATTTAACCTTGCTAGAAAAACTACAAACAGTTGCAGTACTTTTCTTAGTAAAAAAGAGTGTTTAAAAAAAATCTAAATGACTGGGAACAGAGAGAATAGAAATACACAGTTTCTTAAATATGAAAATTTTTCAAGTAACAAAGCTTTTCCTAACATTCTAGTTTAAAATAGAACACACCCCTCCTTCTTCACTGCTTTGTCTGAAATGCAGGAAAAATAACCACTTTAAATTATTCCTAAGAGATTTAGATTTTATATGCAAAGCAAAATAAATAAATCATAACATTAATACACTAAAAAATTTGAGGATGCTGCAGCTTTGCAGTGCTTTTATATACAAATCACTGCTAATAGTTAATATTACCAATGAAATTTAAAATTTGAATAAATTATCCTTTAAAACAATGATGCTTAAAAAAATGTAGAAAAAAAAAATTATAGTAAAAATTATACTTTTTTCTCAATTCTAAGTTGTAATCTGTTTCCTTTCAGGATTCTAAAAAAATTATTGCAATTAATATGGATTATTTTTCATTTTCTGTTCCAATTATATTATTGCAATGTTTCACATGAAGAGCTAAAAAAATCTTTCCAGCACCTTCCATCTATTAATTATGCATACAAATCAAATATCGCACATGACAAAAATGGCAAAAACAAACACATTTTTAATTCTTAAAAAATAAAAAACTCTTACTCATTGAAACTAATAGCAATGAAAATCAAAATTATATCTCAGTATTTTACAAAACAATCTAGGTAACACTACATTACTTGAAAAATTTCCATTTAATATTTACTGAGCATTAATTTTTTTTATTCAAGAAACTTATTAGAAGCTAATAAGAAATAATTTGATCAATGATTCATCAATAGAATTTTAGATTATGTCTGAGGCATAGATTACAAATAAAATCCAAATGCATTTTTAAATTTCCAATAAAATTTAATATATTACCTTTTGGCATTGGCAAATTTAGGAAAATCTACAAAATTCTTTATTAAAACTGTAAAATCTTCACTGGCCTTCAAGAGAGCTGTTGCATTTTTCCTAAAAAAAGTTTTTAAAAATCAATCAATTTAAAATAAAAATAAAGTATTCGAAGGATTAATTTTACAGGGGGTGGGGAAGCATATCTGCAATTTAGGGGTTTCAAATCTGCTCTCTGGGAAAAATAGCAACATTTTTTTATTAAGTAAGAAGCGAAAACTTACAAAGGAGGTATATCATTTTCAGTTGGGCACCACGCATTTATTTCACAACTTGATATTGAATTATCCCTATCATTTTCAATGCATTTTCCTGTCATAATACCTTGAAGGAAATATTAATATATATGTATCATTATAATGTACAAAAAATATAAAGCAATGATTAAACTTACAATTGATTAAAAAAGGTTTTTGTTTAAAATAATATTTATGTATATATGAAACTTTAAGACTGATATCAGAGTAAATAACAACTAAATTTAAGGAGAAAAATTTGTCAAAAGTAACAATTATTAAAATCTCTTAAATTAGATGTTATTTATATATTTCATATACTAAATCAGAAACATTAATAATGGAAATAAGAAAAGAAAAATATTGCAACAAAATACAGACAGCAAAGCAAATACCTAAATATACTATTTAGTTTATTTTAGTCATAAAAAAAATACATTTTAATCATACACACATACATACATACGATTTTTGATATTCTATAAAAAGCTACTGCACCAAAAAATAAAATAAATTCCCTTAATTTTAAAACAAATATTGCAACAATATAACATTAATCATTACTATTTTAATTCAAATTCCACTTCCATGATGGTTATTGGCAACTAAGAAGATTACGGTTATAATCCTGAAATATATCAATAAATGCACTTTTTGTTTATTAAAACTGTCATTGCAATATGTAGTATAACTTTAAAATAAACAATATAAGAAATGCAATATATAAAAAGTTCTATAAGACAAAATTACCATTTCCTCCCGGCAAGACATCCCCAGCAATACAAATATTATGTGTTTTATTGCAAAGAGCTCCGGAAATTGATGGATCCTAAAAATAAATCAAAGCAGTTAAAATTTTCAAAGATTTAATAATCATGGTTTTTATTAGCTTTATTTTCATTACTATACCCAATATAACATAACACAATGTTTTCTTTCTGCAAAACAACATTTTCAATAATTAAATTTCGAGTGTCAGAGAACCTGACTGTCTATCATAGTATTACAACTTCCCATGATATAACCATACAAAGGTTACAATATTTGATAAATATATTTTTAAACTTATTGAATACTGAATTTATCAAAATTGGTTTTAAACATCTTGAATAGCATTTCACAACAGTTTTTGTTTTTATATTGAATTTTTTTCTACACAAAATATCTTGTACGAGAAATGCAGATGTGCCTGAAGTCTATCTAGAATAATAAATGACAATAAATTAAACAACCAAGATATAGTTTAAATAATAGTAAATTGAAAATACTTCAAATTCTTCAAGAATTAATTTATTAAATATAATTATTACACATTTATTCTGATAGTTATAATTAGAGATCACAACATAAGATTAATAACAATGGAATTTCGAGATAATAGATCATAGTAGTATAGAGTATTTTGTCAATGAGAAGAATGAATTTCATCCTGATCAAAGTGAGAATAGTTTTTATTAAAATTATGTAGAATTAAAAATCTTTCATTAAAGAGATTATGTTCTAAATTTGTAACGAATGAAGACTGTGTGTATTTTATATGAACATGGCACAAGAAGTATGTGTTGCTTCTGTAATAAATCAAAGCAGCATGATTTTTGTTTCACCTACTGATATTATTTATTGCTTATATGATTTTTTTAGTTGAATTGAGGTATTTAGTACAATGAAAAAAAATTGTCCTATCAATAATAAGAAAGAAAATGAAAATAAGTTAAAGAAACAATTTTGTGACAGAGACATGACAATTTTAAAGTTTTTATAGTTACATTAATTTTTCCATTTTCAATATAAACTGTACCTTGCAATACAAATAAGAGAAAATATACTATTAGGTCATTTAAGCATGTAGATAGTTCTTAAACTAGAAAAGAACAGTTTTTTTTTTCGTGACAGAGGAGACCAGAAGTTAATATTAAAATATTTTAACAAGAAATCATAACAGCTTAGAATTGTAATTTTGTGTTTTTTAGAAAAGAATAAGCTGATTTTCAAAACAAAACTATAAAAATAAGATTTATTTAATTCTTTGAATCTATTAGTAGAAATAGAAGTTTGGATAATCATAACTGATATTTTGTTTCAAAGCAAGTAATAAAAAGAAATTAACAGTAAAATTACATTTACAAATACAATGCTTTCTTTGTTTTCAAGAGGTTTGATAAGTTTTAGAAAAAATTAAAATGTAACAAGCATTAAATTAATAGAAAATTTAGAATTAGTCTCTAAGTCAAGCTTGGTGCAAAATTGATAAAACAATTCTTTACATGATACTTACTTCAGGACATGTTCCCATAGTTTGATTAGCAGTAATGATTACATTAGTAGCTATAAATGTAGCTCCATTTTCCTAAAACAGATGCAATTCCATATAAAAGCAACCATTCAACAACAACCCCTATTTTTTTAGGGGGGAAACCCATCATAAATACATAACTGCCACAGAATTTTTAAGAATATAATAATGTAAGATTACAAATAATCAACTTCAATTTTAAATTGAAGGAAAAAAAATTAAAAGAAAAGCTGAGTTCAACCTGAAGACTTTAATGAGAATCCCCTTCAATCAGGACTCAAACCAAAGATTCTTTTCCTGTGAGCATCTGACCCTTGTGATCCTAAAATGCCATTTGCTTAGAAAATATTTTCTTAATAATTTAGTTTCATAAAAAAATTTCTTTTAACTTCACAATTTTAATTTTAGTAAATAACTTTTCCATTGTTTAATTAAGAATTCAGTTTAATATACATACATATATATTTACTTTTATAGACTTTTAGTGATTAGAATTCATTTTCAATATTCGTCACATCACTAGTACACAATTCAAAATTTTAATTAAGAAAGTGTGTAGTCAGTTCAACTTTTTTAAAAGTATATTTGCATTTTATTTTTATATTTTAAATGCTTCCAAAACATTAAAAAAATTGATCAATCATTATTTTTTTTCTTTGGAAAGAATATTTGCCGTTTTAATTCAAGATAGTTAGAGCTGCCAGATATTTAAAATATTTTTATAAATGAATTTTTGTAAAACAGGGAAAAAAAGAAGTAAATTTGAAAAATGTATAGTTGAAATATCACATAGAATAAAAAAAAGATAATTTAATTTTTATTTTCATAATTGATATATCAAAACACTCAATGCAACTTTAATTATAGTCATGTAGTTAATAATAATGTTTTAGGAATTTAATTTTAAAAAATCAGTTTATTGGAAAGATAAAATGTAGCTGTTAGAATTACTTACAGATGGTGGCACAACAAAGTCAGCAACATCCCAAACTCTACGATACCAATCAGGATGCAAAATTTTCGGGTTAAAAGTATCATTAGAAAAGTTTGTAAAAGCAATACCCTTTACTTTTGTGGTAACTGAGCTTTCAACATCACTGAATTCTTGATAACCTTTTTGATAAACAATAGCATACCTATAAGAATTGAAATGAGAAAATATGTAGCCAAACATTCAAGAACTTTTTAAAATAGAAAAAATTTATTGATGTATATTTTTTGGCAAAAAGTCATGATAAAGAAAATGAAAATGTCAATAAATATTTTTTATAAATTCTGAACTAAGAAAATAAACTAATTTTCTAAATTTAAGTTAGTGAAACAGTTATTTTATAACCTTATAAGTGTGAAACTGCAAGTTTGAAAAATATTGTTTATATTATTTATACAATTTCTTTTCGTCATATCCAAAAGTAACAACATAAAACAATATTTTATATCTTTAATATTTCAATGTCTGGTAAAGATTATAATATTCTATATGACAAACAAAAATAAACTATACATCATTTTACTGATTAGTGACAATGAAGGAGTGAAGATAATTATCTTTATTGAAGCTAAACCAAATGATTATTTACATACAAGCAAATAAAAATTTGCAAAATTTTAGAAACTAGACCCATTATTACTTTTGTCTTAGCTAGATTTCACTGTCTCTTCTTGTGAAGTAATGAAACAAATTATAATACTAGCTGAAATTTATGGTCCTAGGTTTACTTAACAAATTTTTAACTATGCCAAGCTCTATTTTACATAAGATGGCAAGGTAACTGCTTTATACATAACACATTAAATTTTTTGCCCAGTTTATTACAAGTGACTTCAGTTAGTGATACTTTTAAATTTTTTAGCAATTTATCACAGGGGCTGCAAATGTCAACATGTACCCAAATTATAGCAATTTCATTAAACAAAAGAACAGAAAAAAAATGCATTTGATAACTGATTGCAAGATCTGAAAATCTTTAAATATTTGAAAAAAAAAAAAAAGAGCAAACATTCAAAATAAAATAATTTACCAATATGTAAAATGTCAGCATTTAATTTTTATATATTTTAAAGATTTTTAAAAAGAAATTTTAAAACTTCACAATATTTTTAGATTTTAATTTTATAAAATCTTTAATTTTATATTTTATAAAGTTTTGACATTGGAAAAAATGCAGAAAGTAAATATTCTTAATTTATATAAATATTATAATAAATTTTTAATCTATTCTTGTACTGTTCAGAATGAAGTTTTAATGAAATTCAGTAAAAAAAATTCTAAATAGAGTAGTTAAAATAAAAAGAAGTGTTATTTCCTTGATCTTCTCGTAGATTTAAAAAATATGACCTGTTTTATATTTAATTTTGTGACACAATAATGCTAATCAAAAATATTATTTAGAATATAAATTCTTTCTTAGTGATTAATTTAACCTAAAATTTGGTACACTGTAAACATCACATATTAGGTTTCATTAAACCCATATATTGCATTTTTGAGTTATTGTATTCACAAATTCATAGATAGTCTTCCCAAAGATGGAGCTATCCAAAATTCAACACTGGTTTATAAACTTGGTCTCAAATTTCTTTCACTTTCTGTTTTTGAAATATACTCTCACATATATTGTCTATATATGTGTGAGCATAAACAAAAGGTGAAAGAAATTTGATGAGATCAAATTTATATATACTTTTGCAAAACATATATTTTTTTTCCACACAAAAAGATTTAAAATATTGAAACTAAATTTTTGACATGAAAACATTTTTTTTTTATATTTCATGAAATAGTAAAAACACTATAAAACTGAAAAGTAAAAATCAAATTAAAAGAAAACACTACTAATTTGTGATATCACTACTTATTTGTATTATCCCTTAAATGATATAAGAATGACCTGATAATAATCTCACCTATTACATATGGAAATACAATTGTAGAAAATTAACATCAAATTATACAGAAATATTATAAGAGTTGCATAAATATCCACGATAACAATTCTTCATTAAGGATGTGGATTGTTCTATTCTCTACTAAGGTCAAATACTTTGCTATTTTGACTTAACAGATGCCTTTAAAAACAAAAATTAAATTATTAAAAGATTTTCAGAAATAGCAATTCAAAAAGTGTGTAGCACTTTTCAATCATAATATTGAATAAATTAACATAAAAATAGAAAATGACCATTTTTTTATGTATAATATCAATATGCAATGAAACATAATTAAAAAAGTATGAGATTATTCTTAAGACACTTTTAATACAAGCATATGAGTGATACAAGGTTAAAACTTTTCCTTAGTAAGCTTAACTAAAACTGCAAAACTCGCACATAAATGAAAATTTGATCCATATTCTTACATACCCTATTATGTAGGCAATAATAATCAACTGTATAAGACGACTGATAACCCCAACCAATATGCTCTTAATTTGGACAATTTTTGGAGTTTCATAGGAAAATAAGGATTCCACAATGTTGGTGCAGTTCACCATTCTAAGTTAGAAATTTAATAATATTATTTTAAGACGGTTAACAACACCGCTATTTGGCATAAAAAGAGGGAGTGCAGGAATGTAACCTATTTTAAATGGCTCGAACAATTGATAAAACATTTCATTTGTAATGATGTCACAAGCAAAAATCACTTGACAGAAATCGCAACTAATCAAAAACAAAGGCGCCGATAAAAATATAAACAACCGGAAATAAGCACATTGCAATGTTGATTACGGTTACAGTGCAATTTAATATGCAAATCTAATATTAATTCGAATTTAATGGTAAACTTTTTTTTGCTAAATATGGAGTTGAATATAGACAATATATAATTTTGGGGGTGAAAAAAATGTATTACAATAGATGTATAAAGTCATTTCTCTTGTTTATTACAAAATATTAATTTATTGTATGTTCAATTAATATGTTCAATTACGGACCTTTTTTCTCAGTTAGAGACCTAAAAATTTTTTTAAATATTTCAGCTTCTTTTTAGGTCCACGACTAGTTTTATGATGTCATAACCACCCCTCTTGAAAGCACCAATGATGACGTTTGCATTCTGGGGGAGTGTTGTTGATTACATTACGTCATACGCTCGAGTAAATAATCCAGTTCAAGATGTCGACAACATAATTTGAGCGATATTTTTTTATGACGCAAACATATATTATGTTCAATTTCTTAAAATCATTATATTTTCTTCGTAAATCCAGTTTATAAATTGGAAAAGTATGCCACCAGACGGTAGGAAGCGTCAAAAGTCAGATCAGAAAGCAATGAAAGAAATAATACATAGTGGTCATTTTATGGTATCTGATATCGATGATCCAGAAGTACAAGACGGAGATGATGTCCCATCTTTGGTGGTTCATGAATCAGATTGTGATCAGGAAAGTTTACCTTTACCTGAAAAAGGATTTGATTTCGAATCAGCATGCAAAGAAACTTCAAAAACATACACATTTGGATCTCGTAGCACACATTCAATATCAATTGATGCTTCTCTCACAAAACTTTTTGAATGCATGACTTTAGCTTATAGGTAAGTGGATTAGCAAAGAAATTTCTATTTATCCCTCTGATATCATAGGTTTTCGAAGTTTACAAACTGAAGCTGTTATGAGCTCTCTATACATTACTATAATTTACTATTGTAACAGTTTCCACAATTTATTTGAGAAAAAAGGAGGAAACAATAAGCAGATTTTTCCCACATTTTTTCCTTTCCCCAAATATAAGGATTTTCCGAGAAATTTCAAAATTTGAATTATTATCTCAGAATTCTGTATAATTCAGTGCATAGAGGTGTATTTTCATATGAAATTTAAACCATGTGTCATTGAGATCCCAAAAAGCATATCGGTCACAAAATAAATCTTTATAATCGGAAATATTTTTATGGACATTTGAGGATAATGTTTTATGATGCTTTTAACTGAACTAGAACCTTTTTTTAGAAGAATATTGGTGAAAATCGAGAGTGATAATTTATTACTGTTTCTAGTTGCATATATAAATATGCATGAAAGATATTTATCTGCAAAAGCAGGGTGGGCTAAAACTCACAAATTAATGAAATTCATGAAAGTAACGCATCATATCAGGCAAAGTTCAGACTAACTGACCTGACTTTTTTATGACAGTTATAAATATATTTGTATTCTGCTGTATAATTTCAAAAGGGGCACTGTCAGTAAATATCTTTAAGATGATATTTATTATTTTATGTATATCATTTTATTATATTTGATAATGTAAAATTATTATAAATATATTATATTTATAAGTAATTTTTTTATGCATTGGTGCTTATAATAATTTTTTTTTGTCAAAGAATTGTCATAGAAGTGATTTATTTCATGGAAAGAAAACTCTTTAAATGAAGTAACTAAAAGTCTTAACCATCTTAATTATTGCAATTTCTGTTTCAGTATTGTTAATTTTCTCTACCCTAAAATGAGAAAAATTCTTTCAACTATTGAAGTTTTTTTTTTCTTCCTTTCTTTTAAACTTTCTTATTAAATTCATAGCTTTTAAATTAATGCTAAATAATTTTAAGAAGTTAAATAAGCAAAAACTGAAACTAAACAAATTTTATTCATTACAAAATATTTTTATTTCATTTTTAGTTTTGATATTCTAAAACAGTTATAATATATTTACATTGCTGTATTGTTCCAGCTAACTTTGCATGTTATAATTTGAGATATTTTTGTTTTATTAGATAAATATTGGATGTTTATGGCATCTTTGTTTCTTTTTAATAATAATTATCCTTGAAATGCAATTTAGTAAAATTTACACTGTTAATAATGGCTTACTTTATTAAAAAAATTAGTGACATAAGCAGATACCCTAATTCAAGATTGTTTTAATTTTGCATTAAAAAAAAGCTTTTTGATATCTGCAAGTCTGTTTCTCTAAAAACATTTCAAAACACATCTGTAATGGAAATTTTATAGTTTAAATGAGATGTATAACTTAATAAGATGTATAACTTAATTAAATGAGATGTATATCAAGAAAACTTTAAAGGTACCTGTATATAGTTTAATTGAGAAATAAGAAAATGGGTTATAATTAACACAAAAGTTAGAAGATTGATGAAGTTTCTCTTTTATGTATTTAATGTCATTATGATATCTTGAGATGAACTGATATAGATGATTCATATACATAGTAATTGAATAGGTGTATGTTATTAAAATAGCATACTCATAATATTTGCCATGATTCATTTTCTAAAAAGTTCTTTGTTGAAGGAATCTAGAATATCAAGGTATGCATTGGTGAGTTAATTGAAACTAAAAACATATAATATTCTAGGTTAATAGCTAGTTGTCAAAAGGAAGCTAGTTACATATGTATAAGACAGCATGGAGAATAGTAATTCCCCCATTTTTTTGATGAGTTTATATTCCTTCGATAAAAGCATGAGATAATTGTTGAATTAATTAATAGTATGTAATTTGTAGTTCTGAGGCCAGGTGAGATAATGAAAATTTTGACTGTCTTTATTAAACTTGTCACTGCTATAAAAAATTAATTCATTAAATTATGGACATCTGAATGATTTCATTTAAGATTCCAAAGCAAATATATTTTACTAAATTTCTGTTTATTTGTTAATGATTAATAGCCCATTGACTTGTTTGATTTTTCAATTTATATTCTTACTTAAGTGTATGACTGGAAAAATTTCTTATTTATAGAGGGAGTAGTTAAAAACATTTTTTTGCTAAAATGAAATCATTACTGGAAAAAAATATATTAAAAACCTTTGTTTTAAGTGCCATATAGAATATCTACAATTGAATCTATCTTTATTTTTGAACTGACAATTCAATGTATTAGTTACCAGATACAGTAAAAGATTCAACTTTTTCATAGTCATTTCTTTTTTAATTATTTTACATAAAGCATTTGTTTAAATCTGAAGGCAAATATAATATTTTTAAAAAGGAAAGAGATGATTAGTGTTTAAAAATTTATTTTAACAACATTTTTTTACATGTAAATTTTTTTCTTTTCTTAATTAAAAAATCCCGTTAAAGGAATGGTATTTCTTGTTTTGCCAAAAGAATACTATTTCAGTGTGGAAGTTATGAAAAGAGAAACCATAAGTTTGGTTAGACTGCTTTTTAGCAGATAAAACTATTTATAAAATCATATAGAGAATATTTTATTAAATTAAACTAAACTATTTGTCTATAAGACTATTTGACGTTTGAATTTTTTAAGATTAATTTAAAGACTGCTAAGATAATCAATATGTTTTACTGAAAGAGAACTTTTTGTTTCATTTTAAACAGATATTTCTTTCTCTTGGAGCTTAATTTTATGAGGGGCTAAAGGTCCAAATATGTATAATTTCATTAACTTTTTTGTCAAACATGGAAATGGAACTTTGTGAATATGTTATTAAATATCAAATAAACCTATTTGTTAAAGTATATTAATATTTTTTGCATGAGGTAAAATACTATTGGTTTAAAACAGCCTGTACAGAGAAATTAGTTTTTAAAATTTTGAGAATCTAATTATAAAATATGTTTTTACTAACTAGTTTGCTAAAAATTAATTAAAAGATATTTATTTTATTTTTATTATAGATTTTTTTGATAACTATTTTAAGACACTTAATACTTTTATCACTGCTTTTGTTATAAACATAGCGTAACCTAAACTGAATGGATTTAATCCTTTAAGATGGAAAAATGATTTCTTTTTCTTGGATAGTACATAGAGAAACATTTTGTATTTTCTGTCATTTATTGCAATAATTTTTTTTGTCAGCTAATATTTATCTGCGATTTAAAATTGGTGAAAAAAATGTTTTTCAGAAATCCTTCCGGGTTAATTGAAATATCTTAAAATATTGGCCATGATCAAGTATGAAATTACACTTATTATTATTAAATTTTTTTTATTTTTTCCCTATTTATGTGCAAAATTTATAAAGAAAATCATTTTGATATTTGAAATCTGTTTCTTGGATAATTTTTTTAAAGAGAGTTAATTAACCTTCCATTTTGATATTATCTCAAGAAGTCACACACTTTGTCACATGGACAAATAATAAAAACTGAATGATAGACATTTATAAATACTGTAGATAAAAACACAAAAATTGTATTGTAAATAAAATAAGTTTTACTATAAGCAGCTTGTCAGTGAAATCCTGACAGACAAGTATGTTTGTCATCAGTAGCAAGAGAGTTATAAAATTTCATCATCTGTAATATTAAGCTAGGGAAGCTGAAATCCTACTTACTTATATGACAACCTCATCAATGTATTCAGGTGACCCTGATAGGATTAATTTTATTATGAAATGTTTATTCTTGAATTTTCAATTCTCTTATAGAACATTAAAAAAAAATTTTTTTTGACAAAAAGGGGGGGGGGGAGGGGATTTATTATTAGTTAAAAAAATTTAATGAGTTCTGATTTCAAATGTATTCTATATATATATATATATGTGTGTGTATGCGAGAGAAATTTGTAAATTCATTCTTGGTATCTAGTTAGACATCTATAAACTGTCTAATCTACTTTTATAATGTACCTGTTACAAGATTAGAAAACACATTATATTAAAAAAAATTTCTTTTAGTTTCTTATTTGGAACTTATTTTCTGTATTTTTCTCTATACTTATAATAAAGCTCAATGTGTGTGTGTGTGTTGGCGCCAGACCATTCAACCTACAGCTACCAAATTTGGCCCGTGTATACTGGGCACGTGGAGGCTGGGAATGTGCACCTGGGGGTTATTTTTTCAAAATTTTAATTAGAATTTTATTTATTTAAAAATTAAGCAAAATTTTGGCGTATTTCTGCTATAACTTCCGAAAATATTACCGCACAAAAAAGATTTTTACATCAAGTTAAAGATCAAAAATTTATCTTTTAAATGATACCAATGTTTTAACCTTAAAATTAAATTTATATTTTTAATGAATTTTTAAATAAATATTTTAACTATATTTTTACAAATTTTTTTCGTACAAAATAAAAATAAAATTTAAGCTGCATGAGCATGTTTCACATTCATGGGAAAAAATTAGCTTTTTTCAAAGTGTTGCCATCACATTGATTAAAGCTCCAATTAAAAATATATTGAATCTTTTTGGAAATGAAATCTGCAAAAATATAATTTTCGGCACGTGTCTGTAGGAAATGAAACAAATATGAAACATTATTTTTTCTAAAAAATAAATTCAAGAAAAATTATTTTATGATCTTTTACACTCTCTACATTATTAATCCAATAAATCAGTTTTATTTTAAGGCAAGTTTTGTTTAATATGAACAGGATATCCATTCAAATCAGGGCCACACAGCTAATTTGTAAACCTTTAGTAATAGACACAGATCTGCTAAAATGGTCTAAATGGAAAATGATTATATTTTATGTAACTCGATTCAATAAATGCTCTAATAAATAACGAATTTTTGATTTTACATAAAGCTTCTGCTGTGAAAATCACGATTAACAAAAAGTTCTTGAAACACTAATATTTTAAATAAAAAGAGTTAATTTCCAATCAACTAAATCAATCACTTAAACTGACTGATTTATGAAAATTTGAATATCACTATTCAATAAAAAAAGGATAATTTTAGATTTTCCATCGATCGTTTCAAAGAAAATACGCCAATCAGCGCTCAGGTTTCTCAAGATTAATTGGCCTAAGATTATGAAAATGTTGAGTTTTTCTAAATTTTTAACATTCAAAACTTCATAAATAAGTCTTTGTTGAGCGTGGAAAATAGAAACATTCATTCATTTATTTAAAATTTGGTGTGTCCAGAATATTTCTCAGAATATGATACCTTACTGCATTAAATTTAGACTTCATAATTTTTGAAATATATTTATAGGCCGGAACAAAATATTATTATTGATTTCATTTCAATCCTTTTGAAAGCAAAACTAAAAACTGAATTTTATGCTGAATCTGAGAAATGTTTGTTGAATTATTCTTTGAGATATTACTTAAATTATGAAAAATATTTTGTAGTTCACATAAGACTTAAATACCGATCGATTCTGTTTGCAATACTCATACTCAATAATAATATTAATAAATAAATAACAATAAAGATGATAAATAAAATGAAAGGCTTGGTTTTATTAAAAAATATCTTTATATTAATTGTAATTTCATCATCTCCACTTTAAATTAAAGTTGAAGTTTTACCGGAAATGTCAACAAATTAGCAAAATATATATAGTAAATTGAACGAAACGATCTAAACAACAATTTAAATTTGGTATGACTATCAAAATTTGAAGATTAAAAATGTTTTGATTGAGAATCTATTAAGAGACCAGTTACTTAAAATATTTAATTGAAAATTGTAGCGAGCGGTAATACTGGCGAACTGGCTGGTCGCCAAAGGCGGCTAGTATATAATAAAAAAACTTCGTATTTATAAAAATTTTTTTTATTGGATTTCATAATTTTTACATATAATAAAGATGAAAGTATGTTTACGAGGGCCTGCAGAATATATAATTTAATGTTGAGCTACTAGACAGCATATACTTTGGAAGGTAGGAATGTGCATCTTAAAATGAGTTAAAAAAAATTAAGTAAACAGAATTCTGGCATTTTTTCTGCATTAACTTTTGAAAATATTACAACTGAGAAAGGATTTTTACATTCTTCAACTTTAAAAAATTTTCTTTTCAATGATATTAATTTTTATGCCATATAATTTTTTTCTACCTTTGATCAATTAAAAAAAAAATATATTTTAAGCATATTTTCTAATAAGAATACAAAGATGCATGCAATTTCTGAACAATTAATTGTATGGCAAATGATAATACTAAAAACATAATTCTGGACAAATATTAGAATTATAGTTAAAAATCACTATTAAAATTGCAGATATTTTTTCATTTTTGTTGTACAATCTGAATTATTGATATTTATATAATAAATAATGAAATGTGCAAAATCTTGATATTAAAATTTTTTCCTTGACACAAATTATTATTAAAAAAAAGCAGGTTTTGGAAGGTAAATGATATATATACCTAATTCTAAGAAAAATCTATAAAAGATTTAAATTTTTATTGAAAATTCTATTAACTTGAAGTAAAATGTCAATATTTCTACAATGTTTTACATTTTTAATTAGTGGCAATGTTAAAAGGCTGTGAGCAGAAAATGTTTCAATTTTTTTAATAAATTTTATGGAGTGAAAACAAAGGAAATATATATTGAATTGAATAGCACAAGACTTCTAAAATAGTATAAATTATATATCTATCAAAATTTGAAGTCTAAAAATATTTTGCTGACAAAGCTACTAAAATCCAAATCACATAAAATAAATAATTGAAAATTTTAATGATGATTAATCCCTGCAATGCAGCTAGAATAAATTTCGAAAAGAAAATTCATTGTAGCGCTATTATGTCATGTTGGTAGTTTTTTTAATTTGTGAATTTAAACAGTAATATTTTAATTTTCTATTTCATCTTAATATAAATAAAAATCACTGTAATATGCAAGTATTTTCCACATCTCCTCCTAAATGTCTCGGGTACAATAAAACAGATTTATTGTTGCACAATTTTTTAAAAATTCCTGCTTCATTTCCTTTGAGATATTTTTAATACTGATTTTAAATTGTTATGCAGTAGGACCTAAAAGAATTTAAAGAAAGAGCTGATACATCCTTCAGCTTCTACTGATTGCAATTATTTTTTATGCTTGCTTTTACCATCAACAAGACCAAGGACAATCAGTCATGAGATGTTTTCTAATAAAAGGATTATGTATATTGTAATATTTTATACAAAATTAGTTTTCATATTAAAAATGTATATGAAAGTATGTTTATTTGGAGCAACTTGGGTATTTTAACTAATAATATAGTGTAATTTTTTGTTTCTGAACCTTATGACCAAGTTTGTTTTCCAATTTTTTTTCCATGCGTATTTAATACATCATGATATATTGTATAATTGCAATTAATTCATTTATCTATCATGCATTTGAGGTTCATGTAGTTGAACCCCTATATGTTTTACCTCCATGTATAAAAAATTCATATATACTGGCGTTTTTTTCAGGAATTTTGGATTTTTATTTGGGAAACGGCTTCTGCATATCGAATAAGATTTTTAAATGTCAACAGAATTCTTTGCATTAAGAATTATATAAGATGTTGAGGTCAAAACATCCCTAGGATTTTATTAATTAGGAAGAATTTAAATTTAATAAGAAAGATTTTTTGTTATTTGTATGAAATAAAAATTCACATAATACCAGAAGACTAGTTTACTAAAAACAAAATACTTGCCAAAAAATCGTACGTTGTTTTCAGCTTTTGTCAATTAATTGCTTTCCTAACTCTTACTAGGATTTTTACTTTAAATTCAGATTTCATTTGGTGAATGTATCCTTAAACAGATGTTTTTAAGCATGAAAGAGAAGTTCAGCATAAGGAAAGGCATAAAAAGCTGAACAAAATATGTATCCAAAATTAAATAATGATTTTAATTTTTATTTCTAAAAATATATTTTTAATACATTATAAACAAATGTACGAATTATATATATTTTCTCATTTAATTTTTAAAGGTCTTCAACCCTAAAAAATTAACAATGCATTATTGTTTTTAGTAATGAAATGATGAAAATTTGCTATTTGTATTTTTGTATATTGAAATTACAATATAAAATTTTTTCACATGAAATACAAATTTAATATATGTATATAAATAGATACCCAATTTTATGGTAATATTTTTAAAAAAATGCCTTTTAAACAAACTTATTTAAAAGCTGGCTTAATACATTTAATGTAAATATCTTTCATCTGTACTTTTTAAAAAAATAAAAGGCAAAAGAAGATCTTCTAAGTATATATCCTGTTATCTTAAAGATAAATTTAATGTATAAGATGAAGATAAGAAGGCTGTGAGGGAGATAAAGGTTGAAGCAACTTCTCTTAACTTTTAAAACAGAAATGCATAATGATGTGGAAATTAATTTGTCTTAATTATTATCTTCAGTTTTAATTAAATAATAAGGCTCAAGGAAAATGCTTGTTTATCAACCTTATCACTTGAAATATTACTCAACTCTTAAGTCATAAAGGGTTAATAAATTCAAAATCAACATGTCAGAAGTGCTAGTAGAATCATTATCAAAAGACAAAGATAAGAAAGAGACAAGAGTGTATTCTGGTACTTGGGTTATCAGTGGAATGACCTTGTTTGCTTTTTCACAGCAATGCTGGTAGTATATGAGTGCATCTTTCCTGTTTTTTTTTTCATTCTTTTTTTGAGATAAGAAGTATAGCTTAGTGGAGCTTAAAATTTAAATTTCAAGCTTAAGTTATTTTAGTTTTAAAATAAAGGAAATCTTAAAACATTGAAAATTGAAAAGAAATTTGAGTTTCCTTATTAAGAATCAGAATCTTTATATAATTTTTATGATAGTAATATGTATAATATTTAAGAATATTAAAAGTATTTTAATTAAATTAAGCCCATCTTTGATTTACTAGTTTTTGTGCATATACTTTCATTATTTACTACTGCCTTCCTTAACAAAATTATCTAGCATTATGGCAATCTAAATATTTAGATATTAGATGATGCATCTAAGCAAAGTATCTTCCAAAATGTTTTCTCATTTGAGTATTAGTTAAAATTGGTTATAATTATCAATCATAGTTTTTCTTTTATATCAGAAATTTTAAAGAACTATGGGATTACTCGAGCAAAATATATATTTCTCATAATGTTTTAAGTATCGCATTTTAAATTATGTGATTGCTTTTTTTTTAATTTCTAGAAATTGCTTTCTTTAGTGGGAAGCTCTAATATATATAGACATGGCTCTTAATATATAACATATTTAGTATCAAGTCTAAAATCTGATTTATCATTAGTTTTGATATTTTAACTATTGCACATACAATTTATATAATCTTACCATTTATAAATGTATCCTATAAACTAAAAATCCACCTTTGAATCATTCTTTTTCACCAATTACATTTTAATAATCTTGCATAAATTATTTATTTGTACGTAAAATGTGTATATGCATAGTAAATGATTTTATAGATGATTCATAGATCTTTATTTTTTGTAGATATTTTATGTGCCACCCATGTAGTTTGTTATATGCAAAACTACTTTATATATTTATGATCTATCTATGCATAAAATGTAATTAAGATTGAAGGGAAAGAAGTATAAAAAAATTATTTTTTATAATTATTGGATTTAACATCAGAAAAAATAAAAATGCCTAATGAATAATATGATGGGAAATTTCTGCATTTTTTAAAATTCCAAATGAGTTTTTTTAAAAGATTCTGATAAATTTAATTAAAAGTTTCGGCTAATTATCTCAATATGAAAGTAATTCAGAATAATAGCTTATAGAGCGTGTTAGTAAATTATTCAAAACTTATGGGTTTTTTTTAAAACTCCTGAATCAATTTCATTATAGTTTATATTTCTTTAAAAAGCAAAAAATTTTCTTTCAATGCATAAAATTTAATGAAAATTGGAAATGATGAGAGCAATTTTTGGAAAACTCTGGATTGTTTGACATAGAAATATCTACTTATAACTTTATAAATCCATTTCTCCAGACTTTTTTTTTTTTTTTGAAGGGGAAATTAGGAAATTTCTGATACAATTACTTTTATCTTCATTTTTCTTTCTGCTTTTTAATTTTTTTTCAATTCATAAACTTGTTTAAATTTTAGATCATATTCTATAACTGTGGCACATTTTCAATGTCAAATTAATGAATACCTGCATCTAAAAATATATTTAAAAAGAAAAAAAGAAAAACTATAATTTATGTTTGCTGTATAGAAAATCAGATAAATTTTCTTTTTGTATTCATCAATTAATAAATAATAATTTTTTAATATTTAATTGTTTTGTTGCTCTATTACTTTACTATATTAAAACCATATTTGTATATAAAAATTTAAATAATTAATATCTGAAATAGAAAAAAAAATTAAAGTAATTTTTTTATTAATATTAAGAAGTGCTGCTTTAAAATTTAGAATTATATTTGAAAAAAGGAGGTTCCCAATTCATTTATTCATTTTATATTTTCTATCAGCATGAACAAATATAAATGAACTTGCAAAAATTATGAAGAAAAAGTTTTTTTTTTTAATGAAATTACTGTAAACATTGGTTTCTAACCCATTATTTATTTCCTTCAAATAATGGATTCTAATAACATTTTTTTTGTGATCAAAAGTCTGTCAACTAATTATAACAGTTATTATAACTACATTATTGAACAGTCTTGTATAGTTTTTTTTTGTTTTTTTGTGGAGTTTTGATAACAACTCTATATTTTATATTCGCTTTTCTTTATGAATTACTCTATGGTTTTCTTATTAATAAAACTTGTTAGTTATTTAAAAAAAATTGTTATGTTATATAATATTAATATTATTTATTTAATATTATTAATACATTTAAAATGTATGAAGTTGTAGATAAATCTGTTAATTATTCAATTTTATCATTTTATTTTAGTGGCAAATTAACATCTCCTAGATGGAAGCAATTCAAAGGGCTCAAGCTGCGTTTGAAAGAAAAAATACGATTGAACAATATGATCTGGAGAGCATGGCATATGCAATGTAAGAAAGTCTATTTGATCTTATCGTGTGTGTGTGTGTGTATATATATATATATATATATATATATATATATATATATATATATATATATATAATATAGATTGATTTCACTCAAGTAAATGTAATTTTGAAATTGATTGAAGTTTTTTTTTATTCCACTAAAAATGAATTAGCAATAATACAATCATATTTTTGGTAACTTTTAAAATAAAATATCTTGTACCTGTGAAGCATCTATTTCATTTCAGACATTTGATTATTTAAGTTGATTTCATGCTTTAAAAATAGCATTTGCATAAATACAATTTTTTTCTAAAATAAAATGCAATTTTTGGTCAAAATTTTGAGCTATTAAATATTTTGGAAAAATAATGAATTTGTAGAAGTTTCATTTCAGTTTTTGTGGGAATTTTAACTTGAGATATGCCTATACAAGCTTATAAAATATTTCAGAAAAATCTGATGAATTTGTAGAATTTTGTGATCTTTTAAAAAATTTGATCACATTTTTTTGGTATAATTATTTATATGGAATATTTCTGTGAAATTTGTAAATACTAACAATATAGAAAATGTAATTAAGAAATGTAACTAGAAAAATGCTAAGTTATAAATATGTCTAAAGTATAATTTACAATTTTGCTGCAAAATTAATTATAATTTTAATAAAATTACTCAAAATTCTAATTAAACAAGTAAGAAAGTAGATAATGCATATTTTGGTAGTTTTAACTAATAATCCTTGGATAATATGATTGTAAATTTAGAAAACAACTGTAATTTTTAATTGTCTCAATGACAAAGTAAAATTATTACTTAAAAACTGAGCAAAGATTGAATTTGCAGATTTCATCTTCCAGATTATATAGACATGTACATCTTTTTATTACCAAAAAATTTAGTATTTTTTGTTATCAAGCATTGCATAATTATATATATAAAAAAACTTTCTGAAATTTTTTTATTAGTTTTTATGTAAATGTATTTACTTTATCTGATTAATAATAACCCAAAAATGTTGCTGTCAAAATTTTTTTAAATAGAACCACTTATTATTTACCTAAAGTATTTTTCTTTTTGACTTTTGGAAAAGATTAAGTCTTAAAAAAACTGTTATCATTGAAAACTTGTTATGAATAGAATGTTCTCAAATGACAAACTGAAAAGTCAATGCAATTGAATTGAAAAATTATGTAACTCCACATCATTTATCAGATTGACAATTTATTTTATTCCTATATAATTGAAAATATTGTATTTAAAAGTTAGTAGAACAATAATAACCATTTAATCTGACAGAAGATGATAAATTTGGTGTTGGAATGTGACAGAATATTCTTTATCTAATCTTATAAAAAAACAAAGCTTGTATTTTATCGTATCTTTTTTTAGATGGCTGTTCTTTTAAGATACTGAATTGTAAAAAATGTATTTTGATATATCCTAATATTTGAAATTGTCATTGTAGATCTGAATTGTTATTTAAAAATAAATAATTATTAATAATAGTTTTAATTATTGAGTTCTTATACTCTAGAATTTATTTTTTATTTTTCACCTTAATTTTAAAATCTTTTCTGGTGTTACTTTTATATAATTTTAGACTGGAATTTTAAATTTAACACTCCACATTTGCATTTCTCAAATATTTTTGATGCTTGATCTGTTTTCTTCTGCATTTGTTCCACAATCTCAAAAATCTTTAAACTTATAACTTTTTTGGTTTTATTTACATATAATTTTGTATACTTTAATTTTAATATTAACACTATAGAATTGCATATCTCAAAGTTTTTTTCCCTTTTGGATTTGTTTTACTGTCACAAAAATCTTTAAACATTGAAAATATAAAAGATAAGTTTTGAAGTTTCAATATTTGGAATCTCATTTCTATAATTGCATTATATATTTGGTATTATATGTACAATTTAAAATTATTTAAAATAAACTAACAAGTGGGATGTAGACAAGTTTTAATATTAATACTTAAATATTGATTTATAATGTAGTAAAATGCAGGATATATATATATTCTTCTATAAACTATTTTGATTCATCTTTCTACTTCCAAAGCATATCACATTTATTTATTCTATAATTCAATATTGTAAATTTTATTGGATTTAAGAGCTGATTTAACTTTAATTAATATATTTTTTATGAGTGACTTAATATATTATAACTATACTAAGTATAAAGAGGAAAAACTTTAACCTATAGTTAAATTTCATTTGCAGCAAGATTTCTTAGTGTAGGCAGTATTTGGTCAAATTGTTTTGGATGCTAAAATTTATTAAAATTCATTAGTACTAAATGTTATTTTTAAGGAAGGAAATAAACTTCTTTTGGTTACCATTTGGCAGATATAGATTTTGAGCATCTACTCAATTATATGTTTTTGGTAAATTCTATTTTTTAAAAAAAACAAACTTTCATAACTTTGTAACAGTTATTTGATTTATTATATTTATTATTTTTTACATGTATTAATCTTACATTTCTCAAATATAAGTGAAGTACAAATATATCTACAGCATAATTTTTCCATTGATTTATTGATTTTAAATATTCTCAATTTCTTCATGGAGTATGCAAAGCAATGTAAATTGAAATTATAATATTTAAATTATTAGAGCAAATGTCCAGGTGTTCTATAATCGTTCTTCTATTTTTTTTGTGTGCATTTCTTTCTTTCTTTTTTGTATATTAGTTGAGCTTTATTAAGACAATTATTTAAAAATGTTATTCATCTTTAAACTGAAATATGGCAAGGCAAAATGTTTTAAAATGAATAATATTGTGAAATTAATATGTTTTCCCAGTTGTTATGAAAATAAAGACAGACAAATTGTGCCATTTTGCAACACCTCTGGATGGGGACACTCATATGAAACCAGAGGTAAGGATATCTTTCCTAGCTAAGTAACATTTTCTTTACTTTATAATTTTTTGAACTTACAAAGTAGTTTTGTAATAATAGTTTTAATTAACTACAAATATATCAGATTTTAAGCAATAGACCAATATCTTTTTTTTAATACCAACCTTAAGTTCTTTTTCTTTAACATTTAAAAATTTCCTATTTTTTGTTTTTTACATTTTTATTCTATATGAGAGTACAACCAAAGAAATAATGTCTAATTCTGAAAAAGTAAGCAATTGAAAAGGTTTTCTTGTTTTAATTTAAAAAAATGAATATAATTTGGTATATTTATAGTTTTCTCATAATATTAATAAAAAGGAAATAAGATTTCAGTTTATATATCAGTGATAAAATTATGCATTTGCCTTTTTAATTTATTGATTCAAACCAAAGTAAAAGAAAATAAATTATTTTTTAAATCTTTTTTCCCAAAGAATGAAAACAAGTTATTCTTAATGTTAATTGTGTATTTTTTGGTGGAAAGGCTGCATTATTATAAGAACTCATGTCCCTTTTCATATCTTATTTTATCATTTTTTTTTCAATCATCATTAAAAAAAATGCTGATGAAAATAAGGTATAGTAAATGACGCTATATTATTGTACACCATATATTTGAAAGAAATTATGATTAAAATGTTTAATGAAATTCTTTTACAAAAATCAGAATATAAAGTGATAAATTACAAATACGATGCAATATTTAATAATTTTTTATTCCAGGATTATTTTAAATGTACAAGTACAAGTAATTATCAACATTATTATTTTAACATATATTTAAAAATAAATTTTATATTACTTATTATGAAGCATTTTCTTATTGTTTGAAATAATATTATTTAAATATGTGTTTTTTTGGATAAGTACTTTATTAATAAATATAAATATATGATATAATTCTACTTAGAATTTTATTTCTCACCCCTATTAAATGCAAAATCATTAAATAGATAACTTTGATTCATTCTCTTCATTTTATAAAAAAAATGAACTTATATCTTTTTGAATAATAATATTATTTATATTTTATAGAATGGTTTAGAAATTTCTTTTTTATAACCTTGGAAATATTTCTTGAGCATCTTGATTGTAACATGAAAGATAAATATTAAGGAAGAGAATAAATACATACAACATTCTCATTTGATAATATCTTTTCTTCTTTTTGAACAATTTTTGTTCATTTTTAAAGTATTTCTTCATAATAATTTGTGTGTGAGCATTGTTGTTTGTACCAAAATGCTAGGAAGGAAATAATTGTTGTGTTAATTTTTTTAAATATAAGCATGTTTTTTTAAGAATATTCATTTTAACATACGATCTACTTTAAAAATAAATTTGATATTTTCTAACATTTTATCAAACATCATTTTCAGGCTGTTGTTATAGAGGGAACATATTGGAAAAGGAGAATGGCTAACATAACTGCCGAGTACAAAAAATGGCGGCTTTTTTATAGAGACCGATTTAGGTTAAAACCTAATCAAGAAACAGAAAAAGTATGCGATTCTAATTACGATTATTGAATGTTTAAAATATGGTTTAAAAACATTAAACTAATTTTTATAGTTTTATTGTTTAAAAGGAAGCATTTTTTTTATAATTATTTTTCTAAATTATCATGGATTTAAAATAATGCTAAATAATTTGAATTCATTTTGCTGATATCAAAAACAAAATGTATATTTTGTTAAAATTTTTGGAACATAATTTTATTTTTAATTAAAGCTGTTCTATAACTAAATATACTGATTTATTGTAATGTGATAGAAGTGTATTTTAAAAGCTTATATTATAAAATTTGCTTTTAAATTATTTTATAATAAGCATTATGAAAATTTTATTTTCTTAGATGGATATGGATTGGGAAGCACGATGGCCATCATGGCCTAAAGATGCTTATACAAGCCTTCAAAGTGCCATGGATGAAGATTTCATTATGGATTTTACTGATACTTTATTTACTAGTTTCAATCCAAGTCAACCATTTGATTTCCCAAATCCTAAAGAAATAGGTAAAATGTCTATGTTAAATGGTATATGTTCATGATATATTTGAGGGATTTTTAATGTTTTGTGTTTAGTATTGTTTAATGACTATCGTTTGCTGACAAAAAGCATTTTATTATATTATATTTAAGTAAATAATTGTAAATAATTATCAGATTAAGTTAATTTTTTTTATATAAAAATACTCATGAATTATCAAGTAAGTCCAGACATTGTTAGTACAGGCTGTAGTTACAATCAATCTAAAGCAAATACAGCACTGAGCACAACATCTTGTCCTGTCTTGCCAGTAACTTGTTTGAAAGCAAATGAGCAAAGCATAATATATGAAATATGGTATCTCAAGTAAAGCAGTCTAATAAATATCTTTGTAGAGAAGACAGCTCCAGTGTTTGCTTCTATAATCTTTATGATTGTAAAAAGTGCTAAAATGAAACAGTTTTGGCTGCATATTTTTTCAGTGCATTTTAATGATAAATTATTTAAACTTATTGTCTGTTTGTTAAATGTGTAAACCAAACTTTCATTTATCTACAAAGATATTTTATTTAATTTTGAAAAAAAAGAAATTGCAAATATATATAACATCTATATTTTGAAATACATTGATTAAGAATATGAGTAAAGGTATTATGATAAGGTTTTTCAGACTATTAATTTGGTAATTATATTCAACTTGTTTCACATTGAATTATTTTATCATACCCATTTAAAAAATTAAATAATGTAATTTCTTATAAATAATCCATTTAGGATGAATTTATTCTTTGTTGGAAAATACTTTTATGATGGTACACATATTTTCCATTACTACTATTGTAATTCAAATTTTAAAAAAAATTGAAAATCCCTCTATTATAGGGTGAAATGATGGCATAAATTATATGGCACAATAGCAATTTCATTTAAGGACTAGTCCTGCTAATCTCTTATATTTATCATAATATTGATTTTTAATATAGATCAAACCTTAGCATTATATTCATTTGCTTGGTAATTGCAGTATTTATGTTGTCATAAAACTTAATTAAAAAAATCAAGAAAGTGAGTTCAAGTAATCATTTTCATTAAATATAATTTGAACAATTTATATTTTGACATTCCATTTCCAAGTGAAACTATCATTGTATAGAACAGAATATGCATTGCTATCCATTTTGTTTTCTAAGTCAAAAATCTAAACCATTACTTTAGGTCAAAAATAAGCAAAAACATATAGGAAATTTGATCATTTAGAAATTTAAAAAAAAATGATTAGTAATATTAAATTTGGTATTAAAATTTTCTTTTTGATTTTATGACTCCATTAATTTTACAATTATTATTATTATTTTATTAAGGTTCTGAAAATATATTTGCTTTTGCTAGTAAGTTGGTTTTTTAATCTTAAAATATTTATTTTTTTCAGTGGTATTTTTAAATGATTTTAACATGGCCATTTATTTATTGTATCAATTATTACTGTGATAATTATTTTATAATAATTATACTTATAATAACTATTTTTATGGATTTTTTTATTTGAAACAAGTGTCAAAATAATCATGTTTAGGATTATTATTTTATTTCATACTTTCGTTTACTTTATATGTATGTAGCTGCCAAAGCTGGAATAGCAGATTTTATTCAGCCAGGTCTAGTGCAGTTACAGCCAGCTGTAGATGATTTCATGGATACTTTTGAACCTCTTTCAGGTAATAAACTGCCATTATTTCTACTGTAGGAACAATTCAAAACTTTATATGTTGTATAAATGAACTTTTTAGTCTTATATATAATTCTGATACCTATCTGGCAGATCTTTTTTCAGATTTCTTGAATTCCAAACTCCCACCTTTGCCAGAAGAAGGTACATATAACAGTAATTTTCAAGATTTAATATCCCCTGGTGCTGAGCAACAGGTAAGATTAATTTTTTTTAACATGAAACTGTATTGTTTTTTAATTGTTTAACTTTTAATTTTGGATATTGAAATGTGACTTACACATGTTTGTGATAAATTGCCTGTTGAAATAGGCTGTTATAGAAATTTGCACGAGATTTTTCTTGTTTGTCAATATATTTTTATTTGTATTTCATCTATTTAAATATAAATTAATAATGAATACTAAAATTTCATGAATGAAATTTTACTGTTTATTTATTGTGTTTTCAAATTCTGAAATAGTTTTAGAAACTTGTTTAAAATTTAATTAATCAATGATTTTTCATCCAATTTTACCTTTTTTTATATATAACTTTCCACTTAGCTTACTTCTGTTTTACAAATAATAACTGTGAAACTTTTTCTTGTTTTTTACCAGATTACTTTTTCAGTATCATAAATGAATGTAAATACAATTGTTATTAACATTTCACCAGACTATTGAAAATGTGATAGCATAAACTTGAGAGAATTTCACTTTTTTGTTAATGCGTAAGGAAATAGAAGGAATGCAGTTTGTTTAATAGACCCGTTGCTTTGATTGATTAAATTATTTAAGTTTTTCATTTCAAATAATGCACTGTAAACTACACAACGATAAATTCTAGTGTTCTGTTTATTTTTAAGAATAATATTGTATATTAAAAAGAATACAATCTAGCAAGCAAACTATTTGTAGTCTTCATTTTTAGTTAATATTAATTTTATACATATGAGCAGCAGTATATGTGCAGTGAATGTTTTCAGTTTTTTTACTTTTGGGTATTTTAAGTATGTATTTGTCTGGTAGATAGTTTTATATTTTCAATGTTTTATTGTTTTTTAATCATTATTATTATAAATCAAATGCTATAGTGCTTAAACTCAAACATTTGCTTACATTGTTATTAAAACCAGATTCTTGTTCTTTTATATGTAAATAGACTAAATTTTTTATATGTTAAAAATGCTCATTGTTTTTGGTTTTATATATTGGTGTTTGGTATATTGATTCATTTGTGATTTCTTTTCATTTGACAGGATTCATTCAGTAGCTCAGGCTCTAAAATGTTTGGTAGACATACTCCCAATTATTTCAGCCGTTTCAGTGCTCAAGCTTCAGGAAGCTCTTCATTGAAACGGAGTAAGAAGCCTGTATCATCTTCACATTCAAAACAAATCCAACAACCATCCTATATGCCTTCTTCCCCATATTCTGGCAAAGCAATGCTTAACAATATGAACTTCACTCCTGAAAATAGTGCCCTTCTTTCTGAAAATGTGCCTTTACTTCCTTCGGAGCAGCTTCCTTCTCAATCTGATTCTATACAACCTTTTTTATGCAACACTGTTTCCAACCAGCCATCCCAAGAACCCACTATTGAATCCCTTCTACAAGGAAATTTACAAAGTGAAGTGAGAAATTTGCAACCAACTCCTGAGAGCTTATCAACTATGCAAGTTTCAGCAGCTCCTCAAATGGTGAAAAGAGAACAGACTAATCAGTTCTTCCAACAGCCAGCATTTAAGCCATATTCTGAAACAGATTTATCTCAACAACATATGACACAGAATTCTATACAAGTGCCTTTACAAACAATTCCACAAGTTCATATTGCTGAAAATATAAATTCAAATGCAAATGAAAATAAGACGACAAAACACCCTCTCTTTTTTTCTGTCAGTTTAGGTCAAGCAAATCATTCTCAACCTAGTACAAGTAGTTTTAAAGTACCAGCACAATTACAACAAGTTGCTAATATTAGTGCTTCTGCTGGAAATGTATATCAACCAAGTCTTGTTAAGCAGAATCCTGTATCACATGCAGACTCTCCAGCTTTTAGAAGACACTCATATACTACAGGTCAACCTTTGCAGTCTGTGCCTCAAAATTCTAGTGATTTCATGGGATCTCGAAGAAGTAGGCCTATTGCTCCAGCAACTACAACAGTTGCAAATTTTGCTGTACCCGAGGTTCCAGTAAGTTGTTTTCTGATTTTATATTTTACATACATAATATTCATGTAGAATTTTTTAAAATAATATTGAAGTTTTCGATTTGCATAGCAGTTGTTAACAGTGTACACCATTAGCCATTTAATTGATTTGTCCATATGTACATGCAATTGCTGTAGTTTTAACATTGTTAACTGAAATAAAGTCATTCATAATCTTATAATGTGACTACAAAAAATGATATTTATAAACATGTCTAAGTTCTATGAAGCAACAGCATATTTTCAAGATAGTAAATAACATCTGATTAGTTGAAAGAAAACTAGCTAAGTGTTTTATATTTTAAATAAATTTTTATAAGATTCTATTTTTATTTAAGAATGCAAATATTCTTTTCAAAATAAAATGCATATATATATATATATATATATATATATATATATATATATATATATAATATAATGTGATGATGCATTCTGTTAAAATAATAAAGAAATTATGAATAATAATTTTTTTTTGTCCCCTTTTCTCTGTAACTTTGAAAATTATCTGCTAAAATTTTTATTCATGCCACAGAAAATATATGAAAGAGTATGAATCAACTTATCTTAAATATTGTGAATTTTTTTCCTTGGGAAATATTAATTTCTTATTTTATATAGTATTATTAAAAATAATATTTTCATTTGCATTCTTTAAATATATTTTAAAATTTTGAATGTAATTTTAGACTATGATTTCTTTTTTAGTTAATGGGAAGCAGTTGCCACTGTATATATAGATTATTAAGAATTTTATGTGGGATTATGGCATTATTTGTGTTTAAAATTGTAAATTAAATAATCGGATTTTTCAGCCAAATCGAAGAACACGTTCTCGAAGTGTTTCATCTCCACAGTCAAGTAGTCCGAAACCTGTTATGCATCAACCAGCACAGGCAATTTCTCTAACAGATATAAGTTCACCAGTACCAGCTGTTGTTTCAACAACAGATCTTTCTAGACAGAGAACTACTCTTTCAAGTTCCCTTGGGCAAACTGTTAATGTCTCCAACTCCAATGTTTTGCAACAGAATGCCATTCTTGCTCAACTTCTTGCTCCAGGTGAATAATAATGATTATTGTATGTATTATAAAAAGAAATTAACTCAACAGTGTAAAAATGTTTGTTATAATGAATTTTTGAAAGGAAACTTGATTTTCAATAAAGCTTTTGTTACTAATATAATTTTTTATTATATATTTTTAGGATGCACACAACAAGATATTGGCCAGACTGTGATCAAAGTGACAAATGCAGCAACTGCAAATGTTACTTCACCTGTTACTATAATTAGGCCACTTCTTAGCTCTACTGCTCACACATTTGTTTTTTCACCTCTTTCAATGGGGGCGGTAAGTTAGTATTTTTATTTGTATTTTTAAAAATATCTTTATTAAAATCCAATCAGAATCCAAGTATAATATTATTTTTACAAAATCAAAACTGTCATTCTGTTTTTAATGTTTGCTGTTGTCCATATGTGCTTCTAAAGCAAACTCTTTTGTTGGTATCATAATTATGGGACTGTCAGTATCATAATTACTTGCATTTATGTTACTGATGATTTTTTCTATGTGCAAATCTAAAAGATAAAATTATTTAATAATAAAATGAAATACATTTTAAGTAGATTGAAATGATCATATGTAAATCTTTCTTTTCCATTTCAAACTGTAAATCAGTTCATTTAATAAAAATCAATTTTAAAATGTAAATTTTATTCTTATTACCCCAAATTAAAAAAGCATTGATAAGTGTTTGTAAAAATGCTTTTGTCAATGTTTAAGTTATAAAATTGCTATTTTTTGAAAATTATGAAAATGAAATGAAAATTTGTTTAATGTTTCATTATTTAAAAAAAATGTAAATGAAGTGCTTTTATTGTTTATTAAAAACTTTGAATTATTTTTAAAGAGATAATTGTTATATTTTTCTAGAAAAGAATTATATTATTTACAGTTTGGCAAATTTGATAAGACAATCTGCATTTTTCACACCTCTAAATTGTTTTTTTTTTATGTGGATTTTCAACACATTTATAATTTAATATGTGTTTTTTAAAGACATATTGAATATGCTTTTAAGTCAAACTTAAGTAATCAATTCAAGGTAATGATATTATTTTTATAGACATCTGGTGATCTCCAGCAAAGTCTGTTTGTTAGTTCTGCTAATTCTTCACTAGCCAAACAAGATTCACCACCTACATGTGTTCTTCCTACTCCAGATAGTCCTGGTAATTTTCCAATCCATTATTTAAAATCTAGCATGTGTTTCTTAGAATATTTCAAGTTTTTATTTATATTATTATATTTAAATCTTATTCTAGATAACGGAGAAAAAAAATTGAGAACATTTCACATAAATTTGTTTTTTCCCTGTAGGTTCTTCCACTTGTAGTTCTCCTGCAATATCAACAATTTCCTTTGAGTCTCCCGTAAGATTTGATTTCTGTATAAATACTTCTACCTGAAATTATATATATATTTTTACATTAGTTTGTATGATTCTGTGTCTTTATATTTAATCAGAAAGTTGCGATTTATTTTTCTAAATCGGAATCTGTCATTTCGGGTATATTTAATTTTTTTTCTTTTATTTTCTTAAAATTGTGTTATGTAGATCCATGGAATTTATTCTATAATTTATTCTATATGCAAATAAATCATCTTATAATGAATGTCTAGTGTACTAAAGTGAGATTTAAGTGATAATAATATGTCTTTTAATTTAGTTATTAATTACTATTTAAATTATCTGATAACTGATAATTCTGATTTCTACTATTAGAAAAAAATTAATAATAACAGAATCTAGAATATTTAAATATCTACAAATAAATTGCTTTTAAATAAGATCAATCTAAATTAAATAATTATCTTTTTTTATATTAAACATGTTTTTTTTAAAAAAATACATGACAAAAGCAAAACAAAACTTGAGTTTATTTATTTATTACTGATTGTATATATTTTCAAAATGTCACTTTTTTTTATGAAGTCATCAAACTTGAACATGTTATTTACAAGTGGCTATTTTTAAACTCTTCACATAATCTTAGTCAATTACCAATTAATTTAGTAGTTTTTGTGGTACATTTTAAATGTATTGAGTTGCAAACATCGTATCTTGATGTCAAGGCTTAGAAAATAATTTTTTGATTTAATCTAAGTTTTCTGGCCACTTTGTATGTTCTTCATAACAGCTTCAAAACCAAGTTTTTAATATAAAAAGATCCAAGTCTGTAATACATGATATTTGGATATTTTCTTGTTTTATATTGTTTATAAATTGGTACTATCATTAGTAATTTTTAAATCATTTCAATGCACCACTACAATGCACTTAAAAATCAGTTTTGAAATTTAATTTTAATAATTTGTGATATAATTTCATAAAATTTTTTGCAGGGAAAAGAATCATCTTATGCTTGAAGGAAATTTTCTTCTATATATTATTTTTAATTGCCACAATTCTTGCTTATAGACAGTATTATAAGTATAGTAATTCTTAATTTGTAAGCACACATTCATCATTTGCACCATAACATGAAATTAAAGATATAATTGAAATATAATTTCAAGTTTGAAATTTTAATAAAAATTATTCTCTGAATTTCATGTGATCATGCGAATTTCACATAATCAATTTTTTGTGAATTTCATGTTAGAAGTGGTATTTTGTATTCTTATTTTTATTATTTGAACAGGTTTTTAAAAATATGTAGTTGCAGCTATTTTTAATGATATATTTTTGAAATAGTTAATTCAAGGTTTATGCTTGCAAGTTTTATGATTATTATTATAATTTTAGATGCTGTTAAATGCTTTTAGTAGTCATTTTTAAGAGAACAAATTTTTATATTTTCTTATAGTCTACGTCTAAGTCTGTAAGACTCAAGTCAGATGAAGAAAAAGTACAGTACAAAGAACATCGTAGAGTATGTCATATTAATGCTGAGCAGAAAAGGCGTTGCAATATCAAAGTAAGTATTACAAAATTGGTTTTGCTGTAACTTTTAGACTTTATTATTATATATTGTATTTGAAGTATAAGATATTATTTAAAAGATAGAAATTTTTCTATTTAGAACTACTTTCTTAAGATATTAAATAAAATTGCCCAATTTCTTTTTCTTTTTTAAATAATGGCATGAAATGAATTTTTTACTAACCATATTTGCATAATTTCAAAGTGACGAAGAGAAAAAGATATGTAAAACAAATTTCTATTTAACAGCTCTATAAACAGTTCTATAAATCTCTATAAACAGCTATTTAAAACAAATTTTTCTCATAGTATATAGTTCTTGTAAAACTTATTTTCATTTCATTTATTTATTATTCAAAATAAATTATTTGGAGAGAAACTGGATTGAGCAGAACTTTTCTTTTTATTCCAATCAATGATGTAATACAATCAATTTTTTATTTAACAATTCAGGAAAGAATTTTTGAATTTTAAAAACTATCAATTTCAGTCAAATTATGTTCAGCTGCGAACAGCTTGTTTAAAGCTGTAGTTAACATTTTGCTCCTATTTTTGTTTTTGCATTTAAAAACAATTTAAATATAATTTTTAAAATTAAATATAATTAAAAAAATTATTGCTATTGGTTATACATTGATAAAATTTCTCCTTAAGTTTTTATTTTATTTAATTATATACATATAATATGATGCCGTAAAAGTTAAGAGATGTTAAATATTATTATAATTTCAGATTCCAGTTATATTTGCTTTTGAATTTTTCAAAACCAAAATATTGGCAATTGATTCTTGGAAGGAAAATTAGCTTGAATAACTGATAAATATTTTTTAGAAATTTAATCCTGTTAGTTTTTGCTAGAATATATATATATATATATATATATATATATATATATATATATATATA
>JAPMOR010089750.1:290831-322990 GCA_026543865.1 Argiope aurantia | reverse complement strand
ATATATATATATATATATATATATATATATATATATATATATATATAATATATTCAATCTTCAAATCTGTATTATATAAGGATATTTTAACTCTAATTTCAATTTAATTAATTTTCAAGATTTTATCGTAATTTAGCCCATAGTAACTTTATTCTAAAATATTCTCTTATTTCGTGATAAAATTCCACTGTCTCTACTTAATTAATTCAAGAGAAGCTTTGTTAAATTGCTGACTCAGCTAAAAGTCTAATTTTCCCACACTCCGCGTGAAGAGGCAAAATACTGCTGATGAGGCAAATTCTTTTTTAAATCTCCCTGTGTTTCCCCAGCCTTCTCCACGCGTGTAACAAAATTCCCTATCGAAATCTTGTAATATATTAGCGCTATGAAGAAATGTTTTCCCTGTCAAAATCATAGGTTATATAAGACCAGGGATAAAATGTCCAAGAGCTTTTTCCTCATTCCTTTTCTGTGTCATTCTGTGTGCTCATCGCTTGTACATATGCCTGCTTCTTAAAAATGAAATAAAACGACGTCACAAAATAGCAAGTCTCTTTATTGTCTTCAAACTGCATTCTGCTTCACATAAAATAATGCTTATATATAATACAGATTTGAAGATTGAATAGATAGTCTTATGATTTTTGTATGAAAAATAAATAGTGCTAAGAATGGTTTAAAAAAGAATAATAAAAACATCTTAAGATATGAGATGCATTGCTGCAATTTAAAATGAGGTATTTCAAAACATGTACTGTTTTGAAACTAATTAAATATAAAAACTTGAAGATTAAAAAGGTTTCATAAAATGCTTCTGTTGGGTTGCTTTTATTCTTTTCATTTTACATTTTACTAATTTTGTATATCTAGCTTTCTACTTTCATATATTCAATATATTCATATTTCCAAAGTTCAAAATAAAACTGTAATTAAAAAATGCATAAATATCTGTTTTAATTGCATGGTTCCTTTTCTAACAGAATGGTTTTGAGTCATTGCACAATTTACTGCCACCCATGGGACAAGCTCCAAGTTCTAAAATAAGTAAAGCAGCTATGTTACAGCGAGGTATTTTTTTAAAAAATTTCTTTACTTTATTTATTTGTTATATTTATGTTTCATTAATAGGATTTTGTCTTTTGTATATATGTGTTTCATTTAACTTAAATAGGCAAGGAAATAGAGGTACAAGCATGGAATGTTTTTTGCAAACTGGATGCATAAATAACTTGTATAAGTTTAATACTTCTACAGTAATACAGTAAACTATTTATACAAGTTAGTTAAAAGTACATTAGTTGGAGAATAATATCTTTTATTATCTTTAATTTATCTTTTAAATGGATTCTTATTGAAATAAAAAATTATGGATATAAGAAATTCATCTAATTTTTAAAAATTGTTAATTTTTTAAAAATTATATTCAAGAATATTACACTAAATCAAACTGTAAAAATGACTTCCTAAAATGTTGAATTAATTTTAGTTATTAAATGGAGGAATAGAATGATTATAAAAGTTTATGTGTTTGTAGGAATAGTAAGATGATCGTTTTTTTTTAGTTCTCTAAATTGTTTGTTTAATATATGAAAGCTGTTTCTAATTTTACTAACTTGCTTTATTGTATCAGTTAAATTTTGATTTAAGTGAACTGTAAAATAAAACTTAATATATCAGATTTGCTAAATTAAGATTTATTTTGTCTAAAATGTATCAAGTATAATGTGTATTCCAATTTGAAGCATGACACAAATTTTAATAATTAAAACAAATTAATGCATTACAATAAGTGATTGTAGACAAAAGCATAATTCTATAAAGTGTATATGTAACAAATTATTTTTAAACCAAATGTATTTGTGGCATTTTTATTCCAAATTCAAACATAAATTGTTATTCTTAATAATTTATGTCCAAGATAAATTCGTTTAATACTTGGAATTTCTTTATAATTTATTTAAAAGTCTCTCCTCACTTTGAAAACTTTCTGTCTTTAAATACATTATAATTTTATTTTGTGTGATTTTGCCTTTTTAATTTGAATGATATTATGGGTATATTTAAAGCTAAACTGTTTTTAATATATATAGTTATAGATATTTATGTAGAAATATCTGTAAATATTTGCTAAAAATATTAGACTTCAGATAATTTAGTTTTCATTACATAAATTAAAATAATATAAATTTTTTATGTTAAATTTAAATAGAGGGGATATTCATTATTTAAGGGGTAGGTGAAATTATTATTTTTTTAATGTTTGTTTTTGTGAGTTTCATTAATTACATGAAGTGTTTGTATTTTTAAAAGGAGCTGAATACATTCGCACATTGAAATCAGAGAGGCAGCAACAAATGGAAGAAGCTGAAATGTTAAAGAAACAAATAGATGAATTGAATCAGGCAATAAAGTAAGATGCTATACATTATTTGCAATTTTCTTCTTACTGTTCAGAATAGAAGGTGATAATTGTTAAAATCAGGGCATACAAAACTAAAAAATCGTTATCTCGTATTTTTTCTACAGCTGTTGTTAGTTTTCCATTCTAATGGTTACATATGTAACCAGTAAACAGTTAGATTTGATTTTAACTGTGGTAAGTAATTAGTACTATTTCATTGACTATTGGATTTTCTACTTGAATAATTTGTTGTTATTTCCAAGTGTGCAAACTTCTTTTATTGGTCTACATAATTTGAGAACTAAGCCAAATGTCTACAATAGTTATTATTTAATATTTAGGAATAGATAGACAAGCTCATTATATTTTTGAGATTCAGATAATATTGTTAATAATTAATGTTTTATATCATATCATTAACTTTGGAGGCACTGCCTTGTAAAGTATTGGGATTTCCTTCTTTCTTTTTTTTCTTTCTGTATGTTAAATGATAATTGCCATCTAGAATAAGTAGTACTTAAACATATACTTCCATGCTTTTTAAATGCTGAATGATATTTAAAGCTAATCGTATAGCTCAAAAAATAAATGAAATAAGAAAATAAAATAAATGTAATAAGAAAATAAAATAAATGAATGATGAAATAAATATTTCATGATGTGCATAGTTACCAGTTTATGTTATTTTGGTTCTAATGTTTTTTTTATTTCACAGATTTATTTATTTCACAGATTTTACTCAACAATTTTAACTATTTTACTGTATTTTTTATAAAATAAAATAATATACTTGCTATTTGTGTATGTTTCTTTTTTCGATTCTTCTAAAATATTCCATACTTTTTATAGTGTATTTCAGAGTCAGTTACCAGCCTCTGGTGCTCCTATTCCTTGCCAGAGGACAAATAAAATGAAAGAGATGTTTACAGAATATGTTCGACAGCAGACCTTGCAAAATTGGAAATTTTATATTGTATCCTTTTTCTTATAAGGATTCATTTTAATTGAATTAGATTAAGAAAATGTTTTTAAATGTGGAATGCTTTTTTTTGTATTAATTTCAAGATAAGGCAAAAATTAGTAAAAGACGAAACTCTTGTTATGTTATTATTTTAATACTCTAACTTAGCAACAATGACTTTTACTCTTAACTTTTTTTTATTTTAATTCTATTTAAAAGTTTTTTCTACTCATAAAAATATGTTAATTATTAATAGTTTTGAAAAACAAATATTTATTTATATATTTTGTCTACCTTAACATTTCTGTTCAGTTCAGCTTAATAATTGAGCCTTTAGTTGAGTCTTTCAATAATAATGTATCAACTGCAAATGTTGATGAAATGTGCAAATCGATTTTGACATGGCTTGAGCAACATTGTTCACTAGTAAATTTAAGGCCTAGTAAGTATAATTTCCCATCCATGTATAATTTTCTTTTAATTGATATTAATAATATTTATTCATAATCCAACAATTGTACTATGTTCTGAGTATAATTATCAGATTCTATTAACTTTGTTTTAAATTTGTTTTTTGAATGATATTTATAACTTTTGAAAGATTTTACATTATATGAAAAAGATATGTTTTAAAAAAAATCAGATTTTCAATTTATATTTCATATTTATAAAAGGTTTGAAATTTTAATACATTTGCTTTTCTTCTAGTAATTTAACATACTAATGCAACAATTTATGTCTGGTGGCTTCATAATAGCAGCTTTTTCCATTAGGTCCAGATTGATGTGTGGGATTGTATTCTTAATTCATAAGAATTTGTTCGATACTTAGGTTAAAAATTGGCCGTTATTTTTGACTATTGTGATTAGTTGAACTCAAACTATATTAGTTAATAAATAAGATAAAAAGTAACCCATTTTTTACAACATTATTAAATTTATAACTGCAAACATATATTCAAAATGCAAATGTTATTCTTTTCTTGTATTGTATTGAAACTTTTAATATTTTATGATTCAAATCTCAATTATAATTTATTATTGATGACGTGGGGCATGATTTTTAGAAGTATGCTGCAATCTCTAAATTACAGTTCACAGAATAATTTATTTGCTTCATGAATTTTTATTAAACTTTTTATATTGCTTATGAATTTTGAAAATAAGAATGCACTTATTTCTAATTGTCATTCTTTATATTGTAAAATTATGAGAATTTTATTCATATGTTTAGTCTTTTGTTTTAACCTTTTTTAAGATCCATAATTTAATTGTTAAGAACAAATTAATTTTATGTATATGTTTGATTCAAGTTCATTCTTGAAAGATTACATTATTTGTGAAATGTTTTTTAATGCATTGTAATATTGCAGATTCATAATATTCATAATTAGTGCTTCAACATTATGATAGTTTTCATTAAATCATATTGTTCTAATTTGAAAAAAATCAATTATAGGGGTGTTGAATTCTCTTCGTCATTTGAGCACAACCACAAGCATACTCTCAGATCCATCTCGTGTACCTGAAGAAGCGATTCAAGCTGTGACAAAAAAGGAAAATAATAGGCAGTAACATTTATATTGTCATATAAATGTGTAATTATCTCAGGGTTAATGCTGATGAAAGAATTGTTAGAGTAGCTGTTATATTTTTGTTGTATTTGATTTGTTTTGAAGCTATCTTTTCTTTTTATGAGTATTTTACAATGCCTATCTCAAAAATTGGCACAGATTTTAAATCTGTGAGTCAATGTCACCATAAATGAAAAACAATCTAAAGCTTGTTTTATGGTAATAAATATGTATAAAATTTATCTTTACCAATATTATGTGCATGGACCTTCTATATATCAATTTTTATTTGCAGAAATATTTTTTTAAAAGGTAAATTTAATGGCAAGCATTGATTTATTCTTATTTGGAAAAAGTCTTTTTATCAATTAATGAAGTTAAGTTAATAATTGATTTCTATTTCGAAATAATGTGGAATGCCGCTTACTTGTTTAATATAACCCAGGTTTGTGGTTTTTGATTGATATTAAAGATATTGTTTTATTGTTTAAGATTCATGAAATAATATTGTTCTGAGAGTTATCAGGCTTTTGACTAATACTATTGTGTTTTGAAGGCGTTGTTGGACACATCATATATATATATTTTTTTTATCTTTGTCTCTTCCAAGATTACTTTTTGTCAACACTTGATAGTCATTTTGTACATAAACTTGTGTGCCAACAGATTGAAAATGTGGCTAAATATTATAGATATTTTATGATTTATGTGTTATATATAGATTTTATTCTGCTCAAATTCTCAAACAAAAGTGTTTGTTTTATAATTTGTGAATATCTGTCAGAAGTACAATGGTATGTCATAATTGTTCATGGGACTGTGTTCTTGTGTTTCATTGTCATAAAGTGTATGTAAGCTTTTATCTCTATTCATATCATATCAACTCATTTTTAGGATATTCAGTAATCATTTGGATTGTGCTATTTTTCTTTTGAAGACTGTTAAAAAAACATTTTCATTCATTGTTATTTGTTGTGTTTAAAGTTTATGTATTGTTATCAAACTTCACTTGATGATCATTTTCAATATTTGACATTCATTAAATGTGAAATACCCTTAATTAGCATCGAAATAATCCACATTTAAAGAGTTTAGATATATTATGTTAAAGTTTAAAATGTAATTAGTTAAAATTTTCAAAAGCATAGTTTCTTTTCTTTTGTACTTTTATTGGTAAATTTAATACTTATATAAAATATATAACTTATATAAAACAAAACTGAAGTACCATTGGAATCTAAATTGATAAAACATCTGGTAAAGGATTAGCCTTTGTTTTGTGAAATCCCTTTGGAAACAAAATTCTTACATTAATTATGTTAAAATTTACTACATTATTTTCATTTGTTGTTTTTTAAGAGGACATTATTGATGTGTATAATTATGTATAATTTTACCCCCTCCCAAAGAGTTTTCAAAATCGTAATTTACAATTATGAAATATATTGCATTAATTTTATTTTGGTCTGCTTTAAACTTTAGTTGAGAATAAGGCTCATAATTTTTTTAATAATATAGTTTATACAATTTTTTAATGAAAATTTTATATATTATTAACTGTTTTATAAGGAGCTGTTTATTTTAAACTGTATTTATTTTTATTTTGTCTATGAAATTTAATATTTAATACTGCACATACTTAGGCAAATTGATCTGGTCTAGAATTATTTATTTATCTGGTCTAGAATTATTTTTTTCTAGAATTATTAGACTATCAAAAAATGTTTCTTATAGTATGCTGTGAAAATTGAAAGTTATTGCATTTTAAATTGTAGCTTTTTGGTAATATTGGATATATTGGCAAATAATAAGATATTTTATGTAAAGTATTTGTAGATATTTTAAACTGTTTTGTTGAGACTGTCTTCCTCTTTTATGACTTGCGTACAAAATTTTGACATGAATGCAATGTAATGGCTCACAGTTCTAGAGAGAAATTTAATTTTTGTCTGAAATTAATTTGGACTCTTCGTTGTAAAATTTATAGATTAAAAGTCATGTTAAAATAATGTTATATTAGATGAAATGTTGGAGATTTTTTAAATTGTTCATAGTTGAATGATTAATTTTTTTTTACAAAAAGAAAAGAATTTTGAGATACTGCATGTTAAGAATCAAATTCAGCATGAATATGTATTCATGTATCATCAATTGAATGTACACTTCGTATAAGCTAAGGCTTTGTTTTATATTTACAAAGTTTTACAAAATAATACAAAAAGGTACTTTTCCCATTGTGTAAGTTTACAGTGCACATAATGAAATTTTTTTGATGTATGAATAAATATTAAATTCTTTGTTTTTTATAATCATTATGAGATCTATTTGTATGAGATAAGTTAAAAAAAATTCTGTAGTGTTTTACCATAAAATATATTGTTTATTAAATGTCTGTGTTTATTTTTTGTTAAGAAGTCATCGAATAATTATAAATAATGAATATTATTTGTAACAATTTTCAGAATTTAATGTATGAAACATTTGGATGGCATATACATAAGACATTTAAAATGGCTTTTAATTAATACATTTAAAATGTATTAATTAAAAATTAGTACAATTTAAAATTAATTAAAAATATGACTGACTTTTTCTGCTAACTGAGATAAGTTCTTTCTTATTTAAAAGTTGGCAAATAAATAAATAAAAATAAAGATACTTTTTAAATTGTTACTTTATTGTAAATGTGAATAATGATTTAAAAATAATATATTTCATTTTTATACCTAATTTGGAACTGGATTAGATCAATGTTAAACCTAGCAGTGATTTTGGGAAATAGCTATCTGTTATTCCATGTTGATGATTGGAATTAAAATTGAAATGCATAATCACCATATTTACTTTTATTGCAAATGTTAACAAAATAATTTATCAATTTGTTGTTTAAAGGAAATTTTTCTGGTTGAAAAAAAAATGTAAATCTGTGAAATATTCATTTTAGTGAAACAATAAATTAAAACAAGTACTCTGATGTTTTTGCTTAATTTTATTTTTTAAAAGTATTTTTACAAAACAGAAATTTTCATGTAACACATTGAAGTATATAAAACTTTCATATGCTTCAAATTTTAGATCGATTTTCTTCTTGAAGGTATAATAAATTCTTTAAAAAAAATTATTATTATTTTTTTTTCCTAATGAGGCAAGATTTGCACTGAAGTTTTAATACAATATAAGAACCAAGTTTAGAAGTTTACCTTTGGATAAAAATGCATATTTGTAATATGATGTAATTAAATATTTGAAATAATTTTTTGTGTGTCATAAATTTAGATTTTAATTTGCTGCAAATTATTACCAAATTAATTTACAAGATTTTTTTTAGTTAGAGTAATTTGTAATTACTTACCCTAGATTAATTAGTGTAACTAATAATTGCTTTGAAAATACGATTTACTATCCTTTCTTTTAATTCTCAGTTGGTTTTAATAGTTTAAAGATTCATTTCTATTTAGTTATTATAAATAATTAAATATAGACTAACATTGTATTTACCAAGTTAATAACTTGCCAATATCACGAATAATTGTTGTTTTAGTTATATTTGTAAAAGTAACAGAAACAGTAATTAGTACTTTGTTAATATATTAAGAATATTATTAAAAGATTTTTTTTGTTTAATTTATATATTTTTCCATTTTTTATTGAAAAAATATGTAGTTTTTTCTCGGTACTTCCCAAAAGCCATTTAGTTTCTCATTTGTTTTTTTTCTCTAAGATAAGTAATTCTCATTAAAATATTCACATAGTATATATCTGTATACAGTTAATGTTGACTACTTAAATATTATATATTAATAACTATATATGTATATAAATATAAAGTAAATTATATATTATATATGTATAAGGAAACAAGTGCTTAAAAAATGTAATATAATTCTTAGTCATGTGAATTGAATACCATTTGGGTTAAAAGTAAAATTTGAGATAAAGAACTTTTATTAATTGAGTAAAAGCTTTTTCATATTTCTTTCCAAATTTATGCAAATTTCTGTTTTAAAATATCAATAAAAATTATCAAAAACTTTTGAAAAGGAAAAAGCTTTTTTTGTAATAGTTATTCTGATTTTGCATTTTTTTTTATTTCTGAAGATACATGTATATATGTTTGAAAATTTTAACCTTCATTTTCTATTTTTCCATTTGAAATAAATATGTGTTTTTTCTAAGATAAGTATATGTATGAATTTTATTTAATCTAGTTATCTCCGATGTTATTTGAAATTTCCATTTTGTATTTTTGGAAAATTAAAACTGAACATAATTTTTTTTTATGCAAAGGGCTTTATATCAAATATACATTAAATAGAATTTCCATTCATTAATTTTGAAACAGGAGAATATTTATCTTGATAATGAATAAACTATTTAAATTGGTTACTTGTAAAGAAAAAATTGTATTATAATATATTAACAATTATCTTAACATAAACAGTTTGATTTAGCATAATTATAATGGGCATCCCTTGGTCACAAAGACTTGTTTATTTTTATTGATCACTTTTGAGCTGCTAGTCAAATAAAATCCCAGATCTTGACGTACAGAATTTTTAAAATTCGCATAAGTGTAAACAATCTAATCACTTTTGAGCTGCTAGTCAAATAAAACTTGCAGATCTTCACTTACAGTATTTTAAAAATTTATATAAGTGTAAACAATAATTATTGAACATATATGTAATATATGCAGGTTTCTACTTTTCATTTGAATTATTTATATTTTTACAATATTATGGAAAGATATAGTCTATTACTTCACTCATTTTAATCATTTGCATTCTAGCTTGCTTTCATCTATGAGATTCTCAAACAATTCTTATAATAAGTAATCTGATTAGATTTACCATTTTTCATCTTTCACAATGTTTATTAGTTACAAAGGTTTAATTGTTAGCCATTTGAATCAGGGCTACAAAAAAAAATCACTACAATCAAAAAAATATTTGTTAAATTAATGAAGATTTTGATATTGAAATTAATGGATTTGGATATTATGCTTTTAATCTAGATTCTTTATTATATAAATTAACTATGAAATTTAGATTTTAGAGAATATATTTTTTGAAATTATTTTCATTGAATTGAATTCATTGAATACTATTGTAATTATTTCTGGTAAATATTGGAGAAATCATATGAAATGGAATTAAAAAAAGCTGCGGATTTTTTTACTAATTAAGTAAATTGTAGCCATTTTATTTTTGTTAGCAATATTTAAATTTTCATAAGTCACAGTTGAGGTTACCTACATTATTAGTAAAGTTTTTAAAAGATATATAGATGTTCTAGTGTTTACTATCTTAAGCATGTTTTCTGATACTTGTAAAATATTTTTAAATATTGATGTTTCCCTGTTTTATATCCATTTTAGTTTGATAAATTTTTTTAGGTAATTAGAATAGCTGTATAATTTTTTTCTGAAATGAATATGGTTGTTCTTTTCTTACAACAATAATAATTTCTATGTGGAAACTCTTTTTTTTTCTTTTTGTATTTTAAATTATTATAATATTTTAGTGGATATACATGTAGTGTAGCAAAGTAAAACCAAGAGCTGAAAAGAATTTAATTTTATAGTTGTTAAAAAGGTTTATTGGTATTTGAAGTACTATACTATTCTTTTCTATATAAACATACCAAATAAAATTTAAATGTTATTTAATATTTGGCATTTTTTTCTAATTCTTATTAGATTTATTTCTCTTTAATTGTTGAAGTAATAGATAATTTATATGTGGATAGTTACATGAAAACTATTTGTCTTATTAGAGTTGAATAATGAATATAATTATTTTGAGCTTATTTAAGTCATTGTTAACTAAAACATGTATACTTAAAATTAGTTAATTTATACTCATATATATATAACAGTCTATATTGTTGAAGTTTTAACATAAATAGTACAATCGACACTAAGAAAAACCACTTTGAAAAAATAAAAAATTACTCCCAAATTATTTAGCTTTTTACCTTTCCTTCTCTGCTTTATTAATACCATTTTTAAAATTAGAATTTATCTTCCAAAGTGTTTTCTGTTAAATGGATATACTTCTCCAAAACAATGTTATTCAAGCTTATATTTAGGACATAAATCTATTTGAATATTGTTACTGCATAGTTTTTTTTTCTTTTTCTGTTTTACATTTTTAAATTTATAAAGAGATACAATTAGAAGTTAATACTTGTTTGAAATGAATAAATAAAGCTTTTTGAAATTAGAGAAATATTTAATTTAAAAAGATAAATAAATTTGGTAAAAAATATGAATTAGAACATTTATTATTTTACTGATACTTTTTATGAATCTACATCTGTCATCAAAACAGTATTTGTTAAAACACAATGCAGTATTATTAGAATAAATAGTAAATTATAAACTGCTTGCTGAATTCCATTTTTTTTGAAGTTGAGAGAATTAAGTAGGTAGAAATTTATGCTTTTTGTTTAAAAATAATTAAAATTTCATTAGTATATATGAAATATATTTTTTTTTAATTATTTGTTTGTGTTTCGGATGGAATAATCTGATGTTGGAAAACCACAATGCAAAATTTAGTCATGAGGACAACTTCAGTATGATTGGAAATTGTAAGTCTTCCTTGAAAGAATTTCCAAATTTGAATTTTTTTTAATGCATTTCTAACAGTAGTAGTAGTAACTACAGTTAGAAATGCATTTGGAAATTGTTTTGACTGTTTACTGAGTGAATGATTTGTTTAGAGAATTCTCAAAGTAATTTTTAGAAATTCTGTTTAGCAAATTTTGTTGGTATTGAACAATATTGTATTGATGTTGGATTCTGATGTGTTGCCATTTGTATGTATCCCAACCAAAGAATTACAGAAAATATTGATAGTCAAGTTTCCTAATCATGGTACAAAGATGCATTCAAATGGTTTTGAAGAAGGGTAATTTGCCGTTTTTGAGTTACAATTTTCATCATTTGTTTATGTTGTTCTTAAGTATGAAAAATGAATGTGTTTTTAGTTTAGAATATTTTTTTAAGCAAAATATAACCATGGTTCCCATATTTTTAAACGGTGAAAAATAATTCTTATATTGCCTTAATTATTATTTTAACTATGCATGTTTTGACTTTTCAGGAAAAAAAAATCAATATGAGGAGTGTTGAAAATCCATTCAACAAATTTTGGTTATGTAATTTTTTCTAATTTAGAGGATAATAAATGCTGTCGTATCTCTTTAAACCATCATTTTCCACGACGTTGTAATTCGATTGATAGTTTACTCGAGGCTTTATTTTTAAGAAATCAAAATTTTCAACCTTCAGCAAGTCACATTCACAATTCTGAATCTGCCAATTCTGTTGATTTATTTAAATGATTTTTTTTACCTGTAAATAAAATTAAATTTGTTTTCGTTATATTGATGATGGCTTTCTCTCTTAGGTAGTTTATAACATAGTTAGAAAATTGTTCATGTGTATTCCATATGTTCCAATGTATTTTAGTCTTCATTCAACTAATTTTTTGAATATTTTTCAATTTTTTTTATCATCCGCATTCTTTATTTATATATATATATATATATTTTCACTTAAGACAAATCCTATAAAACATCTCACAAATTTCGGAATAATTTTTATCTATTTTTTTTCCAGTATTATTTGATAATTGATTCTTCTAACTCATACATGAAATAACAAATGGTTACTATAATGAATGAAATAATAAAAGGATCGTCATCATTTTATTCTTAAAAAAATAAATAGAAGTTCTGATATGACTTAGCTCCAAGAGTGATGGAATATAAAACTACTTCCAAGGCACTAATAAATAATTTGTCACAAATATTATAGTTGGGAATCAATCATCATTTTATGATTTTAGAATCACGTACAGAAACTACATTCACTTGGTGGACTGTATGGATGTTCGAAAATTAATGAATAATTAATTCGACCATCTTCGATCCATTCTTCAACAAACTTATTACAATGCTTCTTATAAAATCTTTTAAAAATTACAGTATTAAAAACTTTATTTTGCTGATGGTTTGTCAATGTGAAATTTTACATGTTCGACAACGCTTTTAATCTTTTTTATGGAAATGTGACTTTTATGTTTTTGTTATGTGATGACGCTATAATAATTACCAATAATTTTTTTTTCAGTCATCCAATCGAGTATTTTTTTAAGAAATGAAAACAAAAATTGCTGTTTTGCAAATAATACAAATAAACATTCTTCTTAAATCTTTTTTTCACTCTTATATATTGAATTACCATACCATATTTAGAAAAGATTAACAACAAATTGTATAATATGTAGTAGGTAAGCAAAAAAGTGATATTTTTTATTTTTATTTTCGTGCTTATGTATTAATTACTTTTATGTAAATTATAAAATTTTGCAATGTAAATAGTTTATTTTTGACTTGAATATTGCACAATTTTCACTTGATATATTAAATTATATTTTTGAGGTTACGTTATATTTGAGTTTGCTCATTTGTTTATAAGTGATTCTTAATGCATTCATGCAATACTTAATGTAAACTGCATTGCTACTTGCCGAACGTTATAAAATTCTTGATAAAAAAATCTTTGAATTACATTTCAATTCATCTTTTAATCGAGTTTTTTTAATGTTGTTTACCATTCTGTGTCTAGCCAGTTATATGATATTAATAAATCTTTGTAAGTTTGTGCTTTTATCTTATATGCATTTCATATTAATCAAATAAATGCAATTTCGATTCTTTTTTTAAATGTAATTATCCGTGAAGAGTTCTCGTTAATGTGATGCCTTATAGTATGTACAATTATGGGTCTAAAATCTTTATGCCGAAATTAATTGGAGTTTTTATATGAAATGAAATTATTCTGACTTTATTTTTTTATTAGATTATTTCTTCCACTTCCAGTGTAAGGATACCAAGTTCGATATTTGATCAACATCTTTTTATTAAATGTTTTTTAAAACAAATATTTTGTTGAATTTTATCCCTTTTAAAAATCTTTTCAGTTCCTTCCAAAATTTTAACATACATGATTATGGGAACCATGGTGTATCAGGTAATAATGCCAGACACAGCCCTTTTAAAGATTATTAGGTTATTTTCTTGTTAAAGACAATGGCAAAACTATGATATATAAATATGGTTTTGATATTGGTGCTTTTTTTTTTGCTGAAACTCAATTTTTTTTATGGTAATTTATTATTTAGTTCTAACTAGGTGATTTGCTAACTAGGTGAATATTGATTTTGAATTCATTTTTATTCTTATTGTACAAACTTTTATAAACAATTCATTTGCAATGTGCCCCAAAAGATGTTCTGTACTTAAGAGCTGCTATTTTGGCGAATGCTTAGGTAGTTTTTATATTGCGTAGTACAAAGAAGATTTGTGTTATATATACATGCCAATAATTGTAAAATTATTTGACTGGTTAATTATTAAATTGTATATGAAAATTTATATGTATTTTGTGCTGAAGAATAAAACCATATCTTTTAAGACATTTTATTTCCTTTATTTGATGTTATATTTGAGTACTTATGTTAACAGTAGACTCTTATCGAATATAGTCAAATTTTAATTATTAGAACCTATTAGCGTATACTCTTCTGGCAATTTTTTAAATCTGTATTTGTCATGTGGTCTGCTTCTGATGAGTTGGCTGGCAGAACTAAGAATTGCATGAAATCTGAATACTCTTTCTGATCGAAGATTATCAATAATGTGAAATGGAGGAGAAAAAACTTACCATCTTGTACAGTACTACTTATTACAATCCTATTAATTTCTAATTCTTATAGACCAGTTATCCGTTCATATTCTTTTGATCCCTTCGAAAAATGCCCATTTCTGCTTGAAGTTGATAAGCAGCCAAATTGTTAGAGCCATGCTATTTTGCTTTCGTCCATTTTCTAATTTTGATATTTTTTTTTGACCTTCATATTGCAAAGAAAGCACAGCTTAGACTACAAATAATCTACCACTTAATAACTTTTTCTTTTCTGTAGTTCTTAAATAACCATAGCTTAAACAAGAGTGCAATGATATGAATTTTCCCAATTCGATATTTTTCGAATTTCTGATCTGAATTGATATATTATTCATTTTAATTCTACTTTCACGCACTTTTGACAAAAAAAAAAAAAAAAAAAAAAAAGAATCGATATATAGGTTTTTTTTCTGCCTCGCAAATTGTTCGTTTCTAATCTTATTGTTAAATATTTGATTTCACAGTGAACGATTATAAGTTGTAGGATTGTTTGCATCGAAAAATTTTCGTATGGGATAAAAAAAATTAATCTAAATCTTTTTATTAATTTCTTGAATACGAGAAACAATTTTGAAATCGTCAAAAAAATTTGATATCTTGATGTTAATGAATCACGTCATTTTACGTATTTCTGAGTCTAACGGATACCTGAAGAACTTGTTGGGGGAAATTTGGCTTGAAGCTATTAAATCAAAACTATAGTTCTGTAACAAATTTAGGGCGAAATCCGTCAACGCTTAGTCTTATATATGTCTGTATTCATGTTTACACGATAACTGTAAGACGGAGAGAAAAAAATGGTTTTGGAACCAAGTAGGCCATGAGTAGAGGTTCCACCCGAAAAAAAAATGCCTATTCAATTCTTTTTCAGTATAGTATGAAACAAAAATAAGCAGTGTATGTAAAGATTTTTCCTACATGCACGCTACCATTTCCTATGGAACAAAATGTTCATACATTTCAAAACCCTTATATATTTGCCTGCATGTTGTCACTTATATAATTAGAAAATATTGAATGTATTTCTACGAGTAATTATTGCGTATCCTGTCATTACTTTCTTTTGCCCTTTTTTTTTTTACTTACAGAAGAAAATAAAGCAAAGAAATCGATAAATGAAGACATATCCATTGATCTGTTAGCATACGATCTTTTTGTAATTTTATATAAAGCTATTTAATTATTAAATATTAAATAATAAGAATAATGATATTCTATTCTAAAGAGTCACTTAATTTTACAAATTCTGATTTAAAAAAATTTTATCAGAAATTTTCAATTTTTTTCTATATAAGAAAGAAAAATGCTTTATAAAAGGTTTATAAAACAAAATTGTGTCGAATTGGTTTAATATCTTTTATTATTATTCTCTTAAATCTTTTCAGAATCAATGATGTTCATTTATAAAAAATGTGTAAATTTATTTCTTCATCAGTTGGTGCTTTTATAATTATTAAGTATTAAATAATAGTAATGATGATATTCTATTCTAAAGAGTCACTTAGTTTTACATATTCTGATTTAACGAAATTTTTTGATTTTTTTTAAAATGAAACTAAATGTGACCATCATTTATCTTTTTTTATTTACAGATTATATATTTTTTAACTACAGAAGTAATGCCCTTTTTTTTTATTTGAATTTCAGAATAATGGGCGGAAGATTGCTTTTTCATTTTACTATCTTTCTGTCTCTTGATAGTGACCATAATTTTAGTCCTGAATTTTGAAGAAATATTGCAATTTCAAATGATGAGAAAAACAAGTGGAATTGCATTCCACGATATAATGTTTCCCTCACAAAGCACTAATGACTCTACAAATTTCTGGGAAGTGGGAATTCCGTAAAAATACAATGACTCTTATATACCTAAAAGAGCTAGCTTGGAACGTGGGATAATGCAGACGATTTTAAATTAGGCTTCTCCATAATGTTTCCTCTCGAGATGAATGGAAATTTTAATAGCTACTTCTTTCTCGTCTTCATAAAATAATGTCTGCACAGGAGCAGTTATTGTCTTTTTAATGGTATGCCTCATCTAGAGTTTTTGAAGTACATTCCATATATATGGCAACAGCTATTTTTAGAAAGAGTTTTTCTGATGAAATATCGTTGTTAGAACGGAGTTGAAAAGTTAAAATGTTTCAAGATATCACTATACTTGCTTCTACCATCATGCAAAAGCAACATTCAGAAAATTAATTAGGCAGATAGAAACTAGTGTGCAATTTATTTCGTCATTACGTTCAAACGATGCTTTTATAGTGCGAATTTTAGAAACTTAACAACTTTTGGAACATGTTCTTATAATCATTCGGCTATTTTCCTTTCTAGGGATTATGATATTTAAAGTAAAATAGCAGCGAATTTTCCGATGAATATTTTTATATTCATCAGAATGAATATAAATTCCATTTTTTGGGGGTGTATGCAAGAGGTAAAGATTCGAAAGAAATTTTTGATAGATTAAAACTTTCTTTAAATATGCAAATTAATTTATAAAAGTATAAATATAAGTTAAGCCCTTCAGTTGGAATTATGGAATATTAAAAATTTTTTAAAATTTGGTTTACTGAATATCTATAAACAAAATTTCAAGTCTAAAGATGAAAAATTGAAAAAGTTACAACACGTCCGGATACCGGACATTCCGACACAACAGATGTAAAAAGGTGGAATATTAAGAGAGGATAAAAAATTGCCATTTTGTCAAATATTTTGCATTTAACAAAATTTAAATCTTTTAATATGTTGGTTTTAAGTTTAATTTACTACAATAATATATAACATTATGAATTTTACTAATTTTTTTTATTTTCTTAAAAATAAAATAATTTAGAAAATTGGCTATAGAAAATTCTAAAACTGGAAATTAATTTGTACTTTATATTATCAGTATATAAGACTGGCAAATATAATTTTGATAATCTCTGTTGTTTCCTTTAATTCTGCTTTTTTTTAAAAAAAAATTATTATTTTTTATAAAAATACAAAAAAAATTAGATTTAAAAAAAAAACATTTGTAAGAATAAAATCTATAAGTAATAACTTCCAGATATTTATTGTTAGTTTAGTGAATATTGCAAATAGATATTCAATAAATTTGGAAAATTAGATAAAAACAATAATACAATGTGAAAAAGTTATTTAAAGTTAGGAAACGTAATAAAAAAAATCACTGCAAAGAGAGTATATAAAGTACATATAATTTTTCATTAAAATTCTTGAAATAATTTTGAGTCTTTCTTGATTATTTTCTTGAGTCTGTCAGATTACGAATTTCGAGATCGTTATTATTTCATTCTAATTTTAAAATTATTTTTTTTAAAGTGAGCACAATGAATCTTAACAATTGTCTAATTAAATATCATACACTATGATGCAAATAATTAAAAACTTTTTTATTTGAATACTAAAATTATGTGTACTTTTAAAAAGGTATCTATAATTTTAGTTTTTTTTAATGCTTAGTTTCTTTGTCATGTTTCATGGATGCATGTTAATCACTGTCAAATAAGGTATATTATTTAGACGGTTGGATTAATAATATGCTAAAGATGTGTTAATATTTACCAACTAGAATTGTTTAAGGTAGAATCTACTTGGACAAATCCTTAAATAAAAATATTTTCTGCTTCTGTTAATTGAAAACTTAAAAACATTTTGATGGTCACGGCTTAAGATGAAGAATTTATGCTAGGTAATTAAATATAATTTTATGATCTTGCCGAAGTGCGCGGAGTACTTGAATGCCTGACGTACGTCTTAAAAGCATGGAGGGCAGGAACTAAGGTCGATTCCTAAAGTCCACGACCGGCCACGGTGCAACCCTTCCCGAACGAAGTAGATTTTGTACTGGAAATAGATATAACTTGACACCATACCTTTATGTACCCACTCGGGGTGCGAGAACCAACAACTATGTGGGTAATTTTTGATTATTGTATCTGAGTCGTCCTCTGATGGACGATATGTTTGTTTCGTTTTAATTTGTTTTGCTTATGTGTAGTGAATTCGATTAAAAGTGAATTATCTAATCAAGATATGATAGGTAAAGATGAAATTTTTCTTCAGCCCTAAATTATTTTCAAGAGTTGAAATTAGCTATTCATGAAACTGAACAGCTTTTATGTTCTACATCTGGATGTGAGGATGCTTCTTCAGAATAAAAGTAATGAATCCTGTTTTCTGAGAATATTTCAATTTAATAATCTTTTGATGCATGACTGTATGGTAATTCATAATAATATAATTTTTGTAGTATAAGTTATCTGCATGTTAAAACTTATCAAATTATTCTCGTATTAATAAATTACATAAAGCATATCTAATTTCTTATAATAGTTTTTTTACAATTGGAAAAGAACACAATGAAAAAAATTTATATAAATGAAGGAACATCGTGCGAATATTTTGAGTCTGAATTTCTTTACAGGATAGAAAGTCCATTTCTAAAGTTATCAAATCTAGCCGTAATTAATTCTTGGATGGCAGATGCCAAATAAGACAGAATTTTAAAAAAATTAATGAAATTCTCACATAAACCTAAGTAAAGTTTAAATCTAATTTTTTCTCAATAACTTTATGGCATGCACCTGCAAATATATATATATAATTACAAATTTTTTTCAGGGTCATCAGTTTTGATCTCATGCAGTTTGTTATATAATTTTAATAAATTTTAAGATATTTTAGATATATTTTACAACAATACTTTTTATTGTTTCAATTTCTGCATTTATACGCACGCATGTTACAGCAATATTAGATGCATTTTTTGTGTGCATGTAATTATTACTACTATTTTATTAGAAACTAGCCGCCTTTGGCGACCAGCCGGTTCGCCAGTATTACCGCTGGCTACAATTTTCAATTAAATATTTTAAGTAACTTTTCTCTTAAAGGATTCTCAAACAAAACATTTTTAATCTTCAAATTTTGATAGTCATACTAAACTTATATTGTTTAGATCGTTTCGTTCAATTTATTATATATATTTTGCTAATTTGTTGCCATTTCCGGTAAAACTTCAACTTTAATTAAAAATGTAAATGACGAAATTACAATTAATATTAAGATATTTTTTAATAAAACCAAGCGTTTTATTTTATTTATCATCTTTATTGTTATTTATTAATTATTATTATTGTTGAATATGAGTATTTCAAACAGAATCGCTCGGTATTTAAGTCTTATGTTAACTACAAAATATTTTTCATAGTTTATGTAATATCTCAAACAATAAATCAACAAAAATTTCTGAGATTCAGTATAAAATTCAGTTTTTAGTTTTGCTTTCAAAAGGATTGAAATGAAATCAATAATAATATTTTGTTCCTGCTTATAAATATATTTCAAAAATTATGAAGTCTAAATTTAATGCAGTAAGGTATCATATTCTGATAAATATTCTGGACACACCAAATTTTAAATAAGTGAATGAATGTTTCTATTTTCCACGATCAACTAAGACTTATTAATGAAGTTTTAAATGTTAAAAATTTAGAAAAACTCACCATTTTCATAATCTTAGGCCAATTAATCTTGAGAAACCTGCGCGCTTATTGGCGTATTTTCTTTGAAACGATCGATGAAAAATCTAAAATTATCCTTTTTTTATTGAATAGTGATATTCAAATCTTCATAAATCAGTCAGTTTAAGTGATTTGAAATTAACTCTTAAAAGTCAGTGATTTAGTTGATTGGAAATTAACTCTATGACCACCATAAAATCTGTGCTTTCTCTTGTGGTGTATGCATTCTCCTTAATATCCGATCGAATAAAACATCACATACAGAAGTACTACATAGAACACACATCAAAAGTAAACATAACATTTCAATAGTTGCCAAAAACAAAAGAGAGAAAAATGCAATTAATAAGCAGACGATATTTAGAAAAGTACAGATATTTAGACTGGAAAATGAAATTATCTGAAATTAAAAACACGCGCAGACGATATTTACAAAAGTAAAAATATTCAAACCTGAAAAGGAAAATATATGAGTTATTCCATCAATAAATGCCATAAGTTTGTTTACATCTTCATTATTTTATGAGTCATTAAATATTAAAATGGATCCGGGATAATTTTTCTTGAATTTATTTTTTAGAAAAAATAATATTTCATATTTGTTTCATTTCCTACAGACACGTGCCAAAAATTATATTTTTGCAGATTTCATTTCCAAAAAGATTTAATTTATTTTCAGTTAGAGCTTTAATCAATGTGATGGCAACACTTTGAAAGAAACTATTTTTTTTCTCATGAATGCGAAACGTGCTTAATCCTCATTTTTATTTTTGACGAAAAAAATTATTGAAAAACATAGTTAAAATATTTATTTAAAAATTCATTAAAAATAGAAATTTAATTTTAAGGTTAAAACAGTAGTATCATTTAAAAGATAAATTTTTTATCTTTAACTTCATGTAAAAATCTTTTTTGTGCGGTAATATTTTCGGTAGTTATAGCAGAAACACGCCAAAATTTCGCTTAATATTTAAATAAATAAAATTCTAATTAAAAATTCGAAAAAATAACCCCCAGGTGCACATTCCCGGCCTCCAAGGTATACACCTGCCAAATTTGGTAGCTGTAGGTTGAATGGTCTGGTCTGTAGAGCGCCAACACACACACACACACACACACACACACACATTGAGCTTTATTATAAGTATAGATATAGATATAGATTTAAAAAAAATGAAATAATTATAAATTAATTAACCGTAAAACGTTGTCATGTTACTATGTTTTAAACTAGAGATCCTGCTTTTCTTTAAATAATTTTTATTCGTAATATTATTCATTTCTTTCAATAAGTCTAGTTCAGGGATGGTGAACCTTTATGGATAAACGTGCCATTTTTTCTAAAGCAATGTTTAATGAGGTATAGACGTGCCCGTCAAATAATTTTGACTTGTGATTATTAGGAAAATAATAAAACTAAATACTAACAACTCTTTATTTACTACGAAAAAATACATTTTGCACTGTATAGTAGTAAAGGTTTTAGTTATGCGTGTAATTCAAATTAAAGTAACATTTGTGTGACTTCTTATGTTGCAGATTAGATGACAATTTATAACTTGCAAGATGTTACTTTTCGCAGAATGCATGCTGAATTTGAGTCATCTGCCAAACGGTTAAACGGCGAGTCTTTAATGTATTCATCTCTGAAAATAATGACTCGCAGGCATAGGTGGATGAAAATATGGTTAAAATAGCATGAGCCAGCTTCTCCAAACCGTTAAATGTGTCTGGAATCGAATTACATGTTTCCAAAATTTCATTATTGGCATTTTTACTTATATTGCTTGTTAATCTCTCTGTTTCAATCAATTCCAACCTTTTCCTAGTTTCAGTAAATTTTTGAATCCATATTGAACTAGACTGGAAATCAATCTGTTGCATTTCAAATTCTTCAATTCCAACTAATCGAATTGGGACAAGTTCAGTTTATCAAATGAAGTCGCATCAGGCAGGGTACATGATATACTTGAGCGTTACCGATAAATCTTTGAACTGAGAAAATCGGACTGAAAATCATTGACGAATCATTTACGGAAATAAATTCTTCGATGACCTTTTCTTCGTCTGGTTTCTTATGGACATCTAAATCTTTGATATATTTTTTTCAAATTTAGGAAATGCTTGCAGTTTTTTAAATAATATTGTTTCTAAAACATGCAATCCAGCGTCAAAAGCGCGAATGAGATCCATCATGACGACAATTGTTTTATTTGTACCTTGAAGCTTTACGTTCAATTTATTTAAATGTTGGCATATGTCTGTAAAAAAAATATCAATTTTGAGAGCCACATAATATCCAACAACTGTGGATATTGTTCAATTTCCCTTTCATTTTGCAGAAACAGTCTGATTTCTTCCAAGCAGTCAACAAATCCTTGAAGTACGTTCCCGCGGCTCAACCAGCGAACATTATTATACACTATTAAGCCATTATACACCTAGTTGACTTCATCCAACAAATCTTCAAACTTTCACTTATTTAAAGCCTGCGATGATATGAGGAGAACTATTTTTGTGACTAACACAATTACATTATCAAGAGATGTTAAACCACTCTTTGAACCCAAGACTTGTTGGTGAATAGTGCAGTAGAGTTCAAAATTTGAATATCCTACGTCTGTTTGAAATAAACTAATGAAATCATTTTTTTTGCCCACCGTATTTGGAGCACTATCATTTACTGAAACAATTATTTTCAAATCAATTTCTTTCTCAGCAAGCGAATTTTTAACAGCTATACAAATATCTGTGCCCTTTCTTAAATGGAATGGGAACACTCGTGTTTGTTCATAATGAATTTTGTTATTTTGAATTAAAATGTAAACCGTTTTGATCGGCGGCGTGCCCAATATATTGTGTCGCGTGCCATCAATGGCACGCGTGCCAATTGTTCGCCATTCCTGGTCTAGTTATTTATTAACAAGCAAACGGTTAATGTCACAACTACAATTACTTATTGGTAACAATAAGTTAATTATTTTAGATATTAAATGTTTTGATGGAATAATAAAATATTTTTACTTTTTTTAGGAAAATACGTATTCCAATTATTAACATTTTTAATGAAACACTGTAGCTTTCCTCAGGAAATAATTATTTGATGAATAATCTATTTATTATGTATCTCGTAAATAATATTAATAATTTGCCAAAGAAAGAGAGCGTCCTTGATATACTTTGAGCATTAAATCTCCATTCATGCGTACATTGCAAAACTGTAACTGGAAATAATAAATGCAAGATATTAAGAAATAATTGCCACTTGAAAAATAAATATTCTTGCACTAAATAAGGAAGGTCCATTTAAACATAATATTCGGCGGCTTCTACACTTTATTGGATGCTCTTATCAAATGCATAATATTACAATCATTTGTAAGATATGAAAATACAAGTTGTAAAAGGAAACTTAAAGATCAACAGACGGTTCATTGCGTAGGAGTTTTATATGGTTGATGGTTATATTTTAATAAAGTTTGAAATAAAAAGAAATTCTTTTAAAGGAAACTAGGGTAGAAAATGAAAATCGTTAAAGGAAAGAGGATTTTTATCTAAATAAATATTGTATCTAATATAACATAATTTATTATATAGTAAGAATTGTAGAACAATATAAAAATATGTTTCTCGCTATATATTTGTTTTTTTAATAGGAAAACGAGAATATGCTCTTGTGCTAGTATGTACAAGTTCATACACTCAAATCTGTACGCTCAAAAAATATAATTGTGAATAATATCATGCCAAAATTACTGTTTACATGAATAAAGGTGAAATAATTACGATAAACTTATTTTTTTATTTCAATATACTTAGAATGAAAAATCATCTCCTATTCTGCTAGTGAAGTATCTCCTATTTTATGAGAATATAATAGAAAAATAATTTTTTTCAGAATAAAAGCCTTTAATAATTTTACAGAGATTTTTATAATATCGATGTTGTCGGAAATTTAAGAAATGCCGTTATTCTTTAGAATAGCAAGGCATTTTATAGAAAGCCGAGAGTTTTTAGATAAAGTATGAAATATGAGAATCATTATGTGCGTTTCTTTTGAGATTATTTATAATACAGAAGATTCTGCAGAATGATAAATGATATTTATGTAAACTGTGAAATAAAAGGTCATGATATTTAAAGGTATTATTTAAAAGACTTATACTCCTCAAAAATATAGATGTTATATTGGAAAAATAATAAAAGAGTGCCATTAAAAAACTTTTAAATAAAATATGCAAAGAAAAATTAATGTTCTGCGAAACAAAATTTATATCTTTCTTATTAAAGAAAACAACATTTTCAAATAAAAAAATAAATTAGTTCTTAAGGCATGAAACGAATTGTGATTTAGCGTAGTTTTAAACATAAATTATCGATTTTCATAAGTTCGGTAGTGATATTCGAGACGAATCAAAGATATATTTTATTCTTTACCTGTTTGTCATTTGGCATTCTATAGAATGTTCAGAAAATCTTAATTGTTTTATTCATCAAAACTGTTTAGATGTCTATAGAATGCCAGTTTTCATATATTGTCGATAACACAAATATTGAATAAATGAGCCCTTTTATTTAGCGAAGTGGAAGTAATAGAGATTTTTTTGTTGTGTAAAGCTTAAAACATGCTGCATAAAGAAGATAAATCCAAGATATGTGACTTTAAAGTTTAATGTTTTCAATTAGAGTGATGTTATATTTATGAACGAAGCCCAACTACGCATATCGTTAATCAAATTTCAAGCTATCTCCCGTTTTGTTGTGACGTCATGCTCCTTCTTAACCCCAAAGGATGGACAATGAATTTCAAAATGGTCCTCCCCTACAATACAAATTTAACAGTAAAATTAAAATTCAGTTCATATTAATGAAACCCAATGTATTTATTTACTCCTCCACTTGCCCCCCCCCCCCGGGGCACCTCGAAAAGAGGATGAGATGCTTCCGGTGTGGTGGTTGGATCTCGCCACCCAGGTGGGTACATAAATAGGTGGGGGATCTGGCTCCTCTCACCTATGACAGGACGTACTTCTTTCGGGAAAGGTTGTACCGTGACCGATGATGGGCCTTAGGATTAAACCACAGTTTCCACCAATGTTGCTATTGCGGCGGTCCGGTTATTCAGTTTTCTTTATCCTTGTGCCTTCGGGCGGGGCGGAGAGTCAGTGATATGACTAACACCTCCACCTCAGCGCATGATATCATTTAACTTAACTTTTTGTTATCTAAACAGCACGGCGTATTTATGCTTACAGAATAAAAGCTTTTTTTTGAGTTTAATTCTTTTAATGGAATAAATTCGTTTACATATAAAATGCGCCTCGTCAATTTAATTTTGGAATTCAATGTCTATTCAGTGAATTTGCTATTACTCCTATAACAATAATTTTTATGTTAATGATAGATTTTTTCTAATGGATTTGTTGTGAAAAATTTCAGATGAGTCATTCAACCTTTTTTATCTTTTTATTTTCTCGTGCATGAAGTTTGCAAAGAGGAAATGCAATAATTCTAAAAAAATTCGAACGCTATATTTTGGCAAATCATCACGCTTCAGATCTCTCCAAATTCCCTTTCCTAACTCCCCATATTTTTGGAATTATGTTTGTGAACACGGTAACTCAAAAAAAACAGATGGAATTTGGCATAGGATTTTTACAAAAAATGTATAGATTTTTTATAGAATTTTGATAAAAGTCGGGTAATAGTAGAAAAAAAAAAGGATCTAAAATACACATTCCAAAAATAATCCATTCAGGGAAAGTCTATCGGTTGGTCCAAATGTGTTACCAGCATAACTACAAAACGAAAAAAACTAGATGGATGACATTTGGTACACAGGTTTAGCGTCTGAAGCATAGATTCTTACCAAATTTAGAATCATATCCATCTATCGATCTGTACTTTCACAAGCATGTTAATGAGATAATTAAAAAAGAAAGAACTTAAATATATGAAATTTGATTATGATTTTGTAAATACAATTGTAATTCTGCAGTAAATATTAGTTTCCATCGGTCGCAAAAAAGACTTCTAAAATTCACATTCCGAAAATAATTTTTTCGAACTCAAAGAAGTTTAAACAGTGAAGATTCACCACACACACACACCCTCACCCGAGATCGCATGTTAATGGACTCTCAAGCAGCTATTGTTTGCCCATGACATGCAGTTAATAATGCACAAGTACATTGGTTATAGAGTATACGAGAAAGTTTCGGAGAAACCACTATTTTTTTTTTTACCACAGATTTTGATTATATCATAAAAATAATTTGGTGTAAAAATGCTTTGAATTCATTCGATAATGGTGATATTTGTGAGGTATATTTGTTAGCACACAACGCTCTGTAGCATAGATTGGAATGCAATGTATGCCGCATTGTGCATCTGTGGGTTTATGTAAATATAGAGTTAACTAATTGAATAAATAAATTACTTTAATAAAATAAAATATTTTTTTCTATTCTCAATAAAATTGTTTCATTAAGTGGTTTTGATTTTTATTGTTGGAGAAACATGCTGTGAATATAAGAATTTAGGAGTAAATCAAGTCAGGTTGAAGTAAGAAAAATTAGGAGTTGACATTAAGATAGAAATTTTAAAAAATGAAGTTTTTGTCTTAATTATAGCAACTAAAATATAAAAATAATTATAGCATATAAAAATGTAGTTGACATCATCACAATATGCTTTGTATAAACGCAATTGTTAAAGCAATGGAAAATATTGTTACAAAATGTGCTTAAAATATATTAAGAAAGTTATTAAAACTGGGGAAAAAACGCTTGGAGTTAAAATCAATGTAACTAAAAAGATAATTTTTTGAATTTTTATATGGTAAAAAAATCAGTGGTTTTTTTTTATTATTATTCCTTGGGTGGTTAGACTGAGAAGCTAGCTAGTCGATTAAAAATTTTATTTGCCTTCTCCTTTCTAAATTAATAAGTTAGTAAAAATCAGAAATTCTATGGATGATGAAATATTAGAAGAATATTAACGTTTTATCAAGTAAAAGTGGTTCGTTATGCCTGTTTTGTAATTTGAAAATTTAAAAAAATGGACATTTCTTTTAATAATTTATATACAAACATGGAATTTGGGCAGTCTGGAGTCATAATAAATAATTTAAAACAAAGACATATTCATAAAGATATCAAAATATTAGTCTAAAATAAATCATTAATATGTTAAAAATGTGAAACTAAATTGATCATCTCATTAAATGAGAGGCTCTATATTATACACTGGTTTTAGGTTTCATCCTTTAGGTTGCATTACTTAAATAAGCATCCGTATAAAAGCGATTTTTTTTGCAATAATATTCTTCAAAATCATTAAAGAAAAATTAAAACTTCTTTTAATTTTTAAGTAAAATTCTAATAAATTTTTTTTGAAAAATCCTTTTTTATCAAACACTTTTTATCCAAGAAATAACTATTTCCCACATTTAGAATTCTAGATCCAACTATTTGCTTTATAGAGTATTTTCCATAATATTTAATCCACATTTCGAATTCACGAAGAGAATGTCAACCTATAAGCATTATCTTGCTTATAAATATTCTTTTAATACAATGATCAAATACAACTCTTTAAATGGTTTAATATTGGTGCTGCTCGTAAAAACTGAAAAAAATAAATAAAAATAAATATATTTATATAATACACAAGTATCTCAAGGTTAATAATTTAAAATTTCAAAATTCTTGAGTGAATTAGAAAATGTAAAAATAATAATAATAAAAAAATCGGATGCGATTAAATATGATGGGTGTTATTAAATAGGACATGAAAATTAATGGCATTTTAAATGGCAGCACTAAATATAAATACAAATTAAACCGAAACATTTTATGAAAATAATTATCGACACTCACTAACTGGTTTTCAAAAGTTTATAGCCCTAATATTGTCCATCGCTTTAAACCAACATATTTAATTATTAATGTATAAGAGATTAATATTTAAACTGCATCAATCCATTCACGGCAATTGTCTGTGTATGGGAATATATTTTACTAATATTGAGAATTCGATGATTCGGGTTGCCTAATTTCACAGATGAACACATATTTAGACGCTTCATTAGGGAATATATACCATTGAAGGAATCTTAAATATATATGAAACGTTAATACTGAGATCTACAATGGGTTTGGTATGACCGCGTAATTAGAGTAATTACAAAACTAGAGCTATGACTAATATTAGTATTGCAATCCTACTAGGTGTGCAGTTACACTATATGCTTGATTACACTTTGGAAATGGCTTCGCCTAAATCTATAGATTCTCGAGTATTATAAACATGTTCTACTACATAAAGTGATAATTTAGGTGACGAGCTTTTAAATTTTAAATGTAAACAAATTTTATGGTAAACAACCACTTTTATATAATTCTCATGTTCATTAAGTTCTCCTTTTATTTATTTTCAACTAAATATTGTTTAATTGTATGAAAGACAGTAAAACCCATTTAGTCACTGATAAATAAATGAGAATTTTGCTATCGATGTTTTTCAACCATTTAAAAGGATATCATACATAACTTTGTCTAAAAATTATATTGCGAAATCTTGATTTTCTGTATCAATATAGTATACATTGTTTCCGAAAACTTTATTCCTATTTTTCTCTTTCTATGAAACTAATCACTATAAAGGGTTTATTTTTATTTTCTTGTATGCGAAGTATTTAAGGATTGCTAATATTATGTTTTGATTGTAAATAATTTGTTTATAAATGCAACTTTAAAACAAAGTTAGGCAAACATTACTTTTTAAAAGTTAATTTATAATGCTGAAATGTTCTAAAACGTTCATAGTTCTTATACAAAGCTAATTTCTCTTATACTAAGAAAAATACATTGCTGTTATGTTTTTGAAGGTAGAAAGGATATGTAGTATAATATTTTTATCCTAAATACTAATCAAAATAATTACAGGTTTTTACATTTATTTCACGCGGCTGAAATTTAAAATTATTAGTCTTTCTTCAAAGTAGTTTATACTCAATCAAATATATTTTCACTATTTATCCGTCTACAGAAAATCTGTGTAAACGAATATGTTAAATCCAATGAAATTAGAATAAAAAGATTAATTTGTAATTTTATGAATAAAATGCTAGATTTTGACTAAGATCGTGGATATTCTCTTCGTTTGATGATGTATTTTTAATTTATAATTATTCTTCCTAATTTTTAAAATGGATTCTTAAAAATAATTATTTATGAATAAATTAATTAATAACATAAATTATTTTATCCTTAGTTAATATTTTCAGTAGGCCTTTCTGAAAGTTTTTCACAATACGGCAAGTTTTAGAAAAATAATATGCCATTTACTTTGCCTTGTTACTTGCATTATATGCCTTGTTGAATACTTTAAGATTTACGTAAAGTTAAAATTTATTTTCAACATACACGCAAGATTTAAGCACTTTAAATTCCAAATGCTGTTATAAATTTAGTAGTTAATGTAATGAAATATATTTTAAATTATTCTGCAAGTCAATAATTATATAATTTTAAAACTTTCCCAATTTAATTAAGTTTCTGAAGAGTTTAATTTTTGAATGAATAAAATCATTTTCAGAGAACCTCACACGAGAATGTCCAAATCTCTTGAATTATTTTATTAATGCTGCCAAAGCAGCCTTCGTAATTTTTTTCGACTGGTATTTTATTAAGCATCAAACAAGAACGATAATGTGCCATTCTTTTTTTCCTTATTCAGAAGTCAAAATTGAAGCAAAACGAATTCATTCAGGAAAAATTCTAAAATTAATTAATTTTTGAAAATGAATTCTAACATTTTCTTTTCCTAATCTTTTTCATTTTTTTCCCCTTTCAATTTTATATTTGTCGGCGCATAAAATACCGTTTAATTTTCTGACACAAATTCTTTTTCTTTCATTGTTGCTTGATTATTTTGCACGAAAGAGGGAAAAAAATCGGACATAAAACACGGAATTAATTATGAAGAACACCAAACGATAACTTCGTTGTGCGAATATTTATTTCTGAAAATGCCTTTCTCTTCTTTCTTTTCTTCTTCTTTTTTTTCCCAAGAGAAAGCAGACGATATAAAAAACGGCACTTTTATATTCATTTTTCATTATTCATATGCATCGTACAAATTCAGTAATAGGATTAACAGGTAAAAAAGAATGCCGTTCCGCTTTGCGAAGATTGCAGCCTTACTGGATGTGGGCGGGAACACAGTTTAAAAATTCGATCTCCCTTTCATCTCGAAATTTCGTGCGTGTTGTACGGATTAGGAGAGTGCTTACCACGAGGGTGGTTTTAAGTCACGAAACCACCATGATGAAATTGTCGCTATGTAGCATACGAACCACGGGACAGAACAACGTGCCTTCTTGAGAAAGGAGGAGAGAATCTTAAAAAAAAATTAAAAGAAAAAAAAAGGGGGGGGGGAGAAAAGCGGCATTTTAATGAAGTTAAAGTAGCTCCTAAAAAAATCGATGGTAGCTCGCTCACATCCGTAAATTCTGCAATTTCCTAAAAACTGTAGGGCAGTTTTACATCATTTCGTAAAATTTTATGAAACTTTAAAGAATATTTCCTTTATTTATTTTTGTTTTTTAGAACCACTGTAACTTCCCAAATGAAATTTCTACTCATTTTATAAAGAACACTTTATTTTTTAGATAAGTTTCGTTGGTGGATGTTAATGGAATTTTCACATAATTCTTAATGAAATAATTTTAAGTTTCCTCCAGTTTTATGGACGATATTTATAATAAAGGTAATTTTAGAAAAGTTATATAAATAAAGGTTTCAAGTAATTTTTACAATTTATTTCTTTTTCTCTAATGTGTATATCTATAAAGAAATTCGATTCTTAATCTGCATTAGTATGTAAAAGAACTGAATGTAGAATTTTATAAAATTTAATGGGTATTTGCTTTTTTTTGGTTTTTTTTTTAGAATTTCTATGCCAGCCCAAATGAAATTTGTGCCCGTTTTGTAAATAACACTTTATTTTTGAGATAAGTTTCTTTAAAGGATGTTAACGGAACTTTCACATAATTCTTAAGGAAATAATTTAAATTTTCTCCAGTTTTTGTGAGAATTTTTATATGGGTAACTTTAAGAAGTCATACAAATAAATGCTTCAAAGTAATTTTTACAACATAGTTCTTTTTTTCTTTCTTTTTTTCTAATATATATATGGCTAAAGAAAGTCGATTCTTTACGAACATTCATATGTAAAAGGACTGAATATAGAAAAGAATAAAACATGTCCAAGTAACAAAAAGGTGAAATAATTATATTTTTATAGTCTTTTGTCTCAATAAAATATTTCATGATCAAATACACTGTCAGTCGAACGATTTATGTTCTTTTTAGATATCATGTAAAATTATCCTAGAAATCTTACTAATTTTTTTGAGTTATTACAAACAACCGACATATTTGGAGTTTTTTATATTTCATTAATAAAAAACTGACTATTTCATAAATTATGAATTTTTCATTACAATCTTTTTTTTAATACTTCATTATTTATGAGAGAAATTTGAAGTATTTATTACTTGACTATAATAAAAAGTTCATATATAATATCAGCTGCTTAGTGTTGTAACAGTCATTATGTTAGTTACAGCACTCAGACGGTAAATATATTTTTATATATTAGTAAATATACTGTGCTTCAATATATAGATAAATGACTTTTTCTGTTACGCTATGATCCCATTTCAGTGAAAATAAAATGGTTATTTATCAATTTATCTCCGATTTGTCTCACTCGATTTTTAATTAAACTTTGTGAATACCATTCTTCTAAAATTATTTTAATAAATGGAACAATTAGCTTTCGGCAATTTTTAAATATCAAATTAAATGCGGGAGAATGCTCTGAAACACTTAAATATGCGAATTATTACAATGCACATAATATAT
>JAPMOR010089750.1:275566-290431 GCA_026543865.1 Argiope aurantia | reverse complement strand
TTTTTTTATATATTATTAATAATTTTTGAGGAGCGCTATTCACAAAATTTAATTAAAAATTGAGTATGGCAATCAATTCGAAGATGAATCTATAAATATCTGTGATATTTTCATTAAAATGGAATCACAGCATTGCAGATAAAATCATTATTCTATGAATGGAAATACAATATTTAATTGACCGGAATAGGCTGGTTGGTAGGGAGTTGCATTCGCATCCCTTGGGTTGTGAGTTCGAACCCCGCCGGCCAAAGACTCTCCGTGTGTGTGGTGGCTGGCGCACGTATAAATATGACGTGGTCACAAAGTCCTCCATGTTGAGAGTAATACCACTGGGAGTACTGGTTCAGAGGTGAACTTTCTCTACTTCAGGTCTAAATTTCGATCTGTAAATGAAATGCATGAATGAAGTCCGTCTCGTAAAAAGGGTTGTGACGCGTGAGTAGTTAAGTCGTACTCTTGGCCCTAGATGGCGCTGCTGAAAAACAAGAGAGGCTTTCTCGGCTTAAAATCGCTGACTTAGTCAGCGGACTTGTCTATGACAAGTGCCATTTGAAACAACAACAACACAATATTTAATTATTAAAAAATAAACTGATTAAATGTCACGAAGCATTCACTTAAATTTTGCTTCTACTTCTAATGAGAAAAAAATTGTTGAGTTTTTAGAAGAAATGTGCAGAGCAGTAGTGTGAACTTTTGTAGTATACAATTGATTAGTGAATTTCTCATTATTTATATTGATTATTTGATATGAAATTAAAAAAAAATTCGGTGGATGAAGAATTTTTATCTAAGTTAATAAGTTCTGGATGTAAGAGCTAATAATATAATAAAAAATGCAATAATTAAGACTATTTACTTTATTTAGACTATTAGTTATACTACTAATTAATAATTATTGTTTAGTTTATTTTTATATATAAATACTTAAAAATGAATATAATTTTATCTCACGTGAATGGCAAGTAAGAGCGATCTCCCTGAAGCTTTCTCGCATACCCCTGCAGGAAATTTTTAAGCCCCCACATAAAATTATGAACTTTGGGCAAGGCCGTGAATCCTTGCATGTTACTAGTGAAAAAATATAACGAAATATTGATTCTGGTAAAGATCTAACATTGTTACTGAATCATTCGAGTGATGTTTGACGATTAATCCCTGGTTTGCAGCTAATACACAAGCACTCGAAATCGTATTTTTACTGTGGACGCCATTCTGCCAACCAATAGGATCTGAAATTCGACGTAGAATTTCAATTGTAGTTACAAGACCATATAACATATATAATCTATTTAAGTCATTTTATTTTTGAGTTATTGCCTTTATATGCATGCTAAAATACAGGCCCGGTTAATCCTTTGATTGATTTGTTTCAAAATTTGACAAGAAACAACATTTTAGATACTATATCTATGTTCAAAATTTTATCTGTCTAGGTCTTTGGGTTTTGTAGTTATCGAGTTCAGCTGAACTTAGATAACCGTACAGACAGACTTCCTCTGAATGGAATTTGAAATTCGATACAATTCTAAGAATGTGGATTTAAATCTATGTACCAAATTTCATAAATCTAACTCAAAATATCGTATTTACAGACAGAGAGAAATAATTCTAAAAATGTGTTTTTCGGATTCAAGGAAGCTTGAAACCTCGAGATTCTTCGAAATCTCGCGTTTGAATTTTTTGACTGTTACAATACTTTCTCTTTATATACATTGTATATGAGAAAGTAAAAGCAGTTTATTTTTGGATGAATTTTATTTGGCATTTGGTTCATATCCACAGTTTTAATAATATGTATTAAATTCATCCATAAAGTTCTTTGTATATTTGAGTTATCGTGTCCGCATGTAGACATTATTTCAAAAATATTCTTTTTTAAACACAAAAAAAGTCTAATCTATGAAAAATTTGTCAGAAAAAAAATAGAATTTTTTAACATTTGTACTATTTTTTTCAAAATACATGTATTTCATATTTAAAAGAAGTTAAAATAAAAAAGAAATGCGAACAATTTTAAATATAATTTATATTTCATTTATATACGAATAAAATTGTACAAAATTTTAAGAGCATTCGTTAGAAGTTGTTGAACAGCTCAAGCACAGAATAGAGAAAAAAGTTTTGTTTTGTTGAAATAAGTTGCAAGTTATAAGCTTAATAAGTTGCAAGTTAAATATTAATAAAATATTTATTTTAAAAATCCCTCAAAATACATCAAAAGTTATATCGTTTTTATTGAAGAAATGTTGCGGTTTTCCATTTTGAACAAATCAATATTTCACTCATGTGATATATGAGAACTACATTATTTGATAAAACAATTTTTCTAGCGTAATAGATAGAAGTCGTCTGCGCCAAATATATTTGTCAGAAGTTAAACTGGATTTCACAATTTATTTCAGACACTAGCAAAAATTTTATGGTAGCGTTTTTTTCTTTCTTTTTGAAACCCATCTCAGTTTAGATCATTACCGGGTTGCTAGCCATTTGAGTCGGATAAAAAAAGTCCCTAACCAACCACAAATCATGTTAATAATAACGATATACTATCTCTTTGAAACATCTACGAGATTCTTATTTTTTTGAAGAAATGTAACTCCTTTTTTTTGTCTTTTGATAGACATTTTTTTTCGTTTTCAAACTTTTCCCATAATCTTCATTAACGATGAAATTCTTGTCAATTTTCTTGAGCGTCTTAATTCTATTAAATGACATGGAAGGTAAAAATATCATGCAGTATTTAATTAAACTCATTTCAGCATAAATGAACTAATAATGACACCCGTCATTATTTGGATTATTTTGTAATTAATGAAATGTGGCTTACGGTTTTTGATAGCTTTCTATTCTTAAATAGTTTTCATACTTTTTCCATTAGAAATAAAACATCTGATTATAAAATAAATGATGCTACTTCTTTTTAAAAAAATAAACAAGATTTGTTTAGAAATACATAACCTATTTCATATTTTTAGTAAATGTATAGTTTTTTCTTTTTGATTTTAGTTAGGATTAGGTCTTATTTTGAAAGAATGCGAGGAATATTTAAGAAAGGAAATCTGAATCTCGAACCATGTTTAACTGAGGAGAACGACATCTCAGCCTGTACATCCTCTCCAAAGTTCCAGCACCACACTAGTGGGAAACCGTTTGATTCTAGGCAAATAGAAAGACGTGAATACTCAACGGATCTTTTGTGGAATGGAGTCTTAAACCCATGGCACCCCTATCTCGAAGATGAAATTTCCATGTGGGCACCACTGCTGTGAACGTTCGGGGAAACAGAGTGATAAATCTGTCATCAAATAACAGAAAGATGATGTTCAATTAAACTAGAAATCAAATTCTGTCACTGCTACAAGTTACCTTGAATTTTATTAATTTTTAAAAACTAAATTATATTTTATCAGTAAGTTATTTAAAAGTTGATGCCATGTTTTTAAAAAATAAAAACTCTAACATTTTATTACCTTGAATGTCAAAGAATTTTGAGAATGCACAGAATTCTTAGAAATAAAAAGAGAGCCATGGAGGGTCTAATATTAGAGGACTCCAGTTTCGAAACCCGATTTCACTAAAGATTAAATTTTATATATTGTTCTGGTGCATGCTATATATGACAAGTGGGAAAAACATTTACTCCTGCTGTAGTATGGAAGATTAGAGGAATGGATACCGCTCAGATGTCATTTTCGTCGTCTGTTTTAAAACGAGCTATTAATGCAACCGAAACTAACTTTAGAACTAAAAAAAAATTAGAAATAAACAATGTATTTGTTTTTGATTAAATGTTTTCTTAATGTAAAAATTAATTTATTCTTAACTTCATAAAACAATAATATTTTAAGAGACTGAACATTAATTCCTAATTTCCTTATTATTTTTGTTCAACTACTACATAATAATTGTGCATTTTTTTATCGCCTGATTTCTTAATATTTTTGCATCCTCCTTTTGTACAGTTAAACAGTTTAGTAATATTAATAACCAGCCTCCAAGGTTTTGCAATTTGAAACCATGGTACGATAATGTAGAAGATGCGATCCGGTATTTCTTCTAGAAATTTCCACAACACATCATGGAAAAACTTACACGCGTATTGGTAAAAAATTTTGGATTGTTTTTTGCGCTGTTGGTAATTGCACTTCAGATTATATATTGCACTTCAGATTTTTATAGAATACTGTTTTTTTTGTCAAAATAATGTTAATTTAAATCATATAATAAAAATTCGAATTTCACTTGGGAATTAGATATGTAATAGTACTATGGAGGTTTTTTTTATAAACAAACAAACAACAACAATAACAGTAAATTTTTAACAAATATTCACCATTTCAAGCAAAATTATAAATATAACATGCTTTACAAAAATAAATATTTTTATGATGCTTCATCTTTATATGTTAATACCATGGCCTAGTGACACATATAATTGTTATTGTTTCTGTTTGGCCAAAGTAAGTTAATCTATTTTAGAAGTATGACAGGAGTTATATCACTAGACATACGGCGGGAATTATTTAATGAAGTATTCATCAAAGAATATTTCATAGAACTACTATTTTAATTTTTAAAACATTTAAAGTGGTATTAAATAAAAAGAAGAAATCTAGATTTTCTTTAGTAGTTTCTAATTTACATTTGTCGTAAATTAAAGGACTGCATTAATTTCTCTCGTACTGAAATGGTAGTATTCGAATGTTATGTAAATCGAAGGTAAGAATACATTTAATTATTTTTGTACATTTGAGTAACTGAGGTTTCGATTTTGTTAGTTTGATTTGTTTTCAAATTTGTCTCTTTTACTATACAAATAACTAACTAATAAAGTAAAAAATGAATAACTTAATTTAAAGATTAATAAATTATATTATTAAAAATTTAATAAATATTTTAATAGCATTAGATATTTTTATTTAATACATGATATGAAAGATAATAAAATTTATTATCTTAAAAATAAGTAATAAAATTTATTGCATAAATATTAGACATTCAATAAATATTCATGCATTAGCAAAGATTGTAGCGGTTACATAATTCTACTACCTTCTCTTTTGATACCACAGATGGCGTTACCTTATTAGCATTAAGGTATATTTCCCATTAACCTTCTGTTGATTCTATTAGATTGTATTCGAGTGTGTGTCATGCATTTTTCGTTTTCGTGTTAGTTTTGTCTTGTGAAATGTGGAACTTAGAAAATAAATAAGAAACTGTTTTTGAAACTCGTCTATTATTTTCACCTACCTCATAATGAAGTTATAAAGAGTCTTGTCCCTCTACAAGCTTTATTTTCAGATGTTAATGGTTCATAGTCACAGTCATGCCTGCCAATTCTGACCCATATTGTTCAACTACTTATTGGCCAGTTCATCCACCAATCATTGGTTTGTTCACAAAACTTATTCAAATGCTCATTTCTATAGATAAAATTCCATTGAATACCGAATTGAAAAAAAAAATGAGACTTTACTTTAGTGCTTCGCAGAAATGAATTTTGCATACGACTAATGACTTTCTGTGTTATTTTTCTTTACAGTGTTACGTTTCTCATACAGAAATTTTTTTTTCTTTCAAGTTGATGATCATATTTGCTTAATGCTCATTAGCTCTAGAAGATTCAATGTATCCTATCACAATATCAGAATTATTTTATTACTTAGATAATAAATTTTAGATTCCAGGAATTTTGAAAATTTAACGCCGGAGTGAGTATTTTTAATAACTTTTCAGTAAAATGCCGTCTCCATTACGGATCGATACCGTCGGTGCATGAAAGTAAAAAAAAAAAAAAAATTCTTCATCAGTCATTATAATGGAAGAGCCAATATGCCGAGAATGGAATCTTTTAAAATCTATTACGTTTATTTCTTCATTTCTCTGTCTATTATAGAGGGATATTATGAGAAATAGATTTTATTTTTCTTGAACTCATTCCAGTTCTTTCGTAATCATCTTTTGGAGAGTAGAAATAAAAAAAATGTCATAAAATATGATTTCATACAATTCTGTACTCAGGTTTACCTTCAATTTTGTTTCAGAAATGAAATCTGTTACCGTCTTTGAGAATCTTTCTTGGGAAATGAAATGTTCTTAAGAATAATGAATCTTTATTCTGTTAGAGTCAAATTTTCTTCTAGAATTCTTAGTGCTTATTTTGTTTAGCAGAATATGATACATTAATTCCATTAGAAGATATACGATTTCTTGCTTTTTTTTCACTGTGTGCTGCTCGTTATATTTAGTTCTAATTTAAATTTAATACTATGTATATAATGCTAAATGACTTTTAATTCTTTGAGTAATAAAATTTTAAAGAAAATAAAAACCCTAATTGCACAGATTTTTTTTGTTATAAAATATACACCAACTTAATCATTGTAGCGTAGACAACTTATTAATGCATTTTGATTTATACAATTTTGGTCACTTATTTATGCATTTAGCGTTGGCTCATAGCATTGAAAACTGAATGAAAAACTAAAAGAAAATATTAAAGTATACGACTATGAGTAATTTCAACTTTTCGATGTGCGTGAAAATATATCCCACCAACAAATAAAACAAAAGGTGGAGTAGTTTTTAAACCATTTAATCCTCAAAGAGTTAAAAAAAAAGGTAATTATTATAAGACAAACATTTTATATTTACAGACTGTTTTATAGCATTGAATCTCAACCAGTGAATGTATGTCTCTGTAGACAGGCATAAAGTAATAAAAAAAAGGATGTAAAAATACAAAACGACCAGAAAAATGAATTATTATTATCAGAAGGAGAAATTATATGTTCTACTACTAAAAGAATAAAATGAATTATTACATGCCTGAAAATAAATTAACGCCTTTATATATGATAATGATTATTTTGATAATCTTTAGAATTTTGAAATTTATTGAGAAGAAGGAAAACTAGTGTAAGTTTAAACTCATAAACTAAAAAACTGCTAAAATCAATGAATAATAGTATTATACATTTTTATAACTATTGTCTCCAGAAATTGTTTATTAGCTTTTTGTTTTTGGAATAAAGTTAGAAAGACTGTATTCATATTTAATGAAAATAATAAAATCAAGCTGTTTTTCAGGATTATTTTTAGTTCATTTGAATCAAACTGTAATAGAATTTTCGAATTAAATTTATGATTGCAAATTTATTTCATAATATTTATAAATTTAAAATAAATTGTAATTTGCTTTACTTTATAGATGTGCTTAAAGGATTTTTTTTATTACACCAGTTTTTTAAGGCCTATATTCATATTTAATGAAAATATGTAAAACCAAGCTACGTTTCAGAATTATTTTCAGCTCATTTGAGTTAAATTGTACCAGATTTGTAAATTACATTTAAGATTTCACATTTATTTTACAATATCCATTATTTTAAAATAAAATGTGTTTCTTTATTTTATAGAAATACTGATAGAAATTTTTTATTATACCAGTTTTTTTAAAAACGACATCAATATTTAATGAAAATGGTAAAATCAAGCTATTTTTCAGAATTGTTCTTCATTCATTTGTGTCCAATTTCAATTGTAAAATTAATTTTTTTTATTTATTTCGTGTTGTGATAGGTTTGATTTTACTTCATAGAAATTTTATTAAAACGATGGTTCGTTTCATTCTACAATTCAGTATTACAATTCTAACCATTTTCTATCATAAATAGACTTTATAATGAATATCATTCCAATCATTAAAAAAGGAGGATTGGGATGCTTTAAAGAATTTTTTTTGTTTATTTTTATGTGTGCGAGTTTCATGGCACAAAATCCATGTTGTATTTTTATGGTCCCTTATAAGTTGCTACCTCGAAATACCGAAGCGGCATTTTTACTCTTTTTTTAAAAAAAAACTTCGTGCTTTATTACTGCAAAAACTCCCCATATTACAGAAGCGATTTCATGCATACATTTAAACTCCTCGGCCCCGCTCTGCTTCTACGATGGCATCCCCGTAGATAAGTATACTCTGAAGTTGTTTTATGGCAATGCGCGTAATCATGTGGAACACTGCATTGCGTGCGAGTAAACAAAGTTCCTCCGAACACAGATGAAATGTTCTTTTTTTGTTTTTATTCTTTTATTATCTACTTTTTAGTGTCTGCTTTTATCTAAGAGCAAACTCCAGGAAGATCCATCTTGAAGTTCAGAATAAACATATGGAAGCCGGAAAATTAAATCGAATGCCCTGCAAATAGCTTTGGCAATGTGCTTTGGGATAGCGCACGAAGACCGGGAAAAAAGCAAAGTGATAATGAATCATTCTATCTGTGGTTTTTACCATTCTTTTTCATGCCATTCGGTTGGCGGTCTTTTTAAACGATGTAATTTCGAGAACTCTTCGTGCGAAGTGTTCTCTTTCTTGTTTCATGAAACGCAACACCTGTCCAGATAATGCTCATAACAGCAACTGCTACTTGAATGAACTTTTCTCTTCTTCTCTCGACTCTTCTTTTCTTCACTTCACTTGTTTTCTACGTCTGGCTTTGTTTCAAAAATTATTTGGAAAAGTTCTGGAGGTATTTCGCACTCGAAAAGATACGTTGAAAGAATGATCAAAGTTTCGAAGAATTTTTATTATAAATATTGTTTTCATAAACGCATTATCTTGACAGATATAATTTTGAATGCTCAAAGTTTTGAAAATTTAATGACGCAATGTAGAACATTTTCCATGTTTTATGGAAATGCTTTGAAGTATAAATTTAATCGAATAAACAAAGTGAAAATAATTGTTTATGCTTAAAATTTTTATTTTAAATTTTAATTCTTCTTTGCATGTTGATGGAAATTTCCATCATAACATTTGGTGAACAAAAAATTTTACTCAAAACAGATGTACTATAAATTGGTTCTTGCTGGCAACTTTTTTCAAGACTATTGTGTAATAATGAACATAACTGTAAAAAAAATCAAATATCACAATCATTATAGCGGATTTGAATTTGTCATTCCGCTGTTTGTTGTGATTGGAAGAAACGATCGATTTCTTGAAGATTTTTTTTGTGCTTATAAAAGCGACAATAAGTGGTGAAATTTAGAAAAGAGGAACACCGAAGATTTTGTACTGCACTTAACATGTAAATTTGCAAGATGATGGATATTTCCATCATACTGTTATTTAATTATTTTTTTTATTATATATTTATACTAGGGTTTAAAAAAACATTTTCTCTTTAATTTAGAGCATGGATTCTATCAGCCTGATTTATTTCACAAAAAAAAATCATGCAAAGAAGGGTTAAAATAATAACACAGCAAATTATTTCGAAAGTTTTTAGGTATATTTATGTTCTTGTCGAAAGAATCAGTTAGAAACTTTAGATTCATTAAAAAGAATTGGAACAAAAAAATTTTGAAGTAAAAAATGAATTTTGAAATTCATTTATTATTTTAAAGATGTTGAAATATATTCTATGTAATGAGTCACTAACAAAAGGAACAATCATTTCCTTTTGCCAGATTATCATTCCAAATGATAAATGAATGATTTAGTGTAAAAAATGTGTTATTAGAAAAAGATGGCGTTGTAAAGTTTTTAAAATAACAGTCCCTAAACTTCGTATCATTAGAATTTCATCAGTTTGGTATTATCATTTTTAACTCATGAGTTATTCAAAAGTAAAACGTTTTGTATGTTTTAAATTTAAAATTCTTCAAAGTTAACTTTAATTAATGAAAACAAGAAATTATTTTTCATTATCTTCTTCCTTCTAAATTTGATAATCTTGTTCCGAGTATAGTATTATCAAAGAAAATTATTGAGTGCATATAAAAGAAATTTTTCTGAAACTTCTCAAATATTTGTCATTAGAACTCATTTTGTGTCTAGCACAATAAAAGAAATATGACTGTCTTTAATTAAAAAACTTTTCATAAACAAAACAAAATTGTGCGTAATGATTTTTTTTTTCATACGTTTAGAAAAAGGTCATTAAATGTACAGTAGGGAAGAAAGACACCATTAAATATTTTTTTAATTTTTCATCTTGCAAAAATACAAAATGAAATATACACAATTTAGTATTAATTATATAACACATTCTAAAAAAACGCTTAGATAATTTTAAAGGATAAGCTTATCTAAATTTTGAAGCATAAAAAATGCCAGTATGGTGTTAAAGATTCGGAATCTGTAGAGTGTTGGAGAAATTATTTTTTACGGCATTACAATGTGACCCACATATTTATAGCAAGACTTTTACTTACTTAACATATAATAAGTTCTACTCTGATGCAATACTGAATTTTTCAAACACATGAAAGAAAATGATCATGTTAAAAGATGAAATTTAATGGTAAATAACTCAGATCTATGCTATATTCTATAGGAAAAGAATTACTGTGTAAATGAAAGTAAAATTTTCTAATTTTTTTATATCATGTAATGATACGATAATTCCATATTCTGTTCAACTCAAGGATATGCGATTTGAACTATTGGCCACCATAAAGAAGACGAGTTTCATCAAATCTTCTAAAAGGAGGTAATAGAAAAACAAATGTGGGTCATAAAATACTATAACAATCTTGTCCTATCTTTTACCATTTTCTAAAAATCGAAGAAAAAAAATAATATCGACCAATCGGGAAAAACTTTACAATATATATTTTGAAAGACCAGGGGAAAAAATATAAAGCAAAAACAAAATGAAGGAAGCGAAGTTGACCTATCCATGCAGCACATGGGATATAGAAAATGATGCCACAGTATTATTTCAAATAACCTTATACTTATTGCTTCATGCCCATATATTGCTGAAAGGTTTTTAATTATATAGTACTCATACAATAGTAATTGTCGCCAAAGCAAATACTTTTTAAAGAGCTTCAAAACGTATAGTAACATTTTCTACAATTGCGAATATTTTTTCTGAATTAATTTCTTGTTTGCAATGAAATCAAAATTGCGCCTTTGTATCTCAAAACTATTTCCAGCATTCAAATAAATCATCATTTTTATGGATTATTTCATGCTACTTTTGACCAATATAATATAATATTCTTAATGCTTATTTTTAGTTTTTATAAAAATAAACTTTGCTAAATATATTAAATGTTTCTAAAGCTGTCAGAATATATCTAGATTCTGTGACGAACATAAATTTTATAGATTCGTCTAACAGCATTAAATTAATCTATAACTTTTTCATGTATAATTAATGAATACTTTGTAAATTTTTATGCTGAAAAATTTGGGAGAAAAAAAATAAATGAACCAACTATATCAAAATGAGTTTGGACACAAAAATTAATTTTTATTATTGGTTAAGTCGCTGGTATTTGAGTTTATAAGTCCGAAAAAAAACATTAAAACACATTTTGAAGTAGAAAATTCCTTAATTTCCTGATTGAAGATTTTTTAGCAGGACATTTTATTACAAACTATAACGCTGTATTGTTTTTGAAATTAACTCTTATATGCTTTCAACATGAATATGATAAAGAAAAAATAATACTCCAGTGAGAAAAATAAATCTATTTATAATAATTATAGAGTGTTCTTATGAGTCATTTATCAATCAAAATATACTTTGCTCAGTTTCCATTTGCTCTATTGAAGAATATGTATAACCACTATATTTTAGTTTTATAGAAATTTAAGAATCAATGTTTAGCAGCCAAAAGGAAAAGGCTTAGCAAAGTACAAGGTCTAACATCTTCGAACCGTTTCGAGTATCCAAGTTGTGAAATCGAACCAAAAATAAAATGAAAAATGCGTTTTTTCTTTGTCAAAATGAGTTGCTTTCTCTTAAACGATGAAGGATTCAAACTATCTACCATTCACATTTCGAATATTTATGTGCAATATCATTTTTTATACGTTTGATAAAATGGTGCGCATGCATGGAGATATTGTAAGGTAATTGACTTTTTTCCTGATGAATGAAGGCAAACAATCGATATCAAACAAAAACAAAATTTAATATTTTTTGTAACACTATAATTTGATATATTTCACTTAGTTAAAATTGAAAAGAACTACATATGATGATAACAACTGATGTATAAATGTTTCAGGTAATTTCTGAATCCCGATTGTTTTACTTATTAAAATATTAAAATATTGTGCTTAATTATTAAAATATTATATTTAATTATTACAATATTGTACTTATTAAAATAGTGTAAAATAAAAAAAAATAACTAATTGGCTGTTTTTTGTTTTCATAAATGTACTGACAAAAGATTTATCAAGATTTAAAAAGCAGTAAATTAGAGAAATACAGCTTTCGCAAAGCATTCAAATTTTTGAAATCGTGGTAATGATTCATATTACATCGAAATATAGGTTATAAGTTGAGATAAGAATTATAAATTGTGAGCTCTCGATTACAACGTTTGAACAAATTACGTTTTCTTGTTTGATCCGAATAGAGTTATTACAATGGACTGTATTAATATGCATTACTTCAAAAGTATTATCGATGTGGTCGTTTAACTTAATTTAACCGATACTATGCAATCAGCTTTCGAGAGATTAAATTTCCCTATCGAATATCTCCTTTAAGATACATGAAGAGATATTTGTATTTTTAAGCTGCTGTGTTAAATATTATGGAGAACATTGATTATTGAATACGGATAAACTTAATCAATAATAAAGAAAAAGAGTGAAATATTTGCAAGAGAACATCAGCAAATCGTGGAACATCCACAAACTGAATTAAAATTTCAACGAAAAGTGGCATCCAGAGTTTATTGAATTATATTATGAGGACTAATATTAATTCCACGAATCATGTGACGTTTCTACCTTTTATTTTTCGTCACTATCAAATAGATTTTCAATGGTGTTTTATAAGAAACAACCGACTGACGATTTATAGCAACATTGAAAGAGCATGAATAAGTGACGTTGTACAAGTATTTCAGTGGAGACCTCGAACTAGTAGTAGATTTCGGAGTAAGCAGACGAGACAATTGAAATAAGAGAGTGTACTAGGCAGGTCGATCATATCTTTGAATCTAGAATATAGTCAGATTTTGCCGATTTGAAGGGAGTGTCACGGAGTGCTTGAACTCAAAGTTCTTAAACTAAGGACATAACAGAGGAATAGGGTAATAGCATAACAATGAGATTCCTTAGTAAATGGTCTTGATGAAGAAAAAATAAAAAATTTACATGAATAAATTTTGAAAAATCTGTCCAGAGTCAAGTCGGTGGCAAAACTAAAGTGATGTCCCATACATGGTCGCTTAGCATTTTTTGAAAGTGCCGGGTCATAAATTTCAATTAATTTAAATGCGATGTTATCGCTATTGTCTATTTTTTCGAAGAAGTGATTTGGGAGTTTCTTGCGAAAATCCTGCAAGGCTGCGACATTCAGATCTTTTTGTATGTCTTTATTCCTGACAAACTACGGCATGTTACTGATTTGTCTCACCGTGGAAGGTAGTTAAACCTTGAGTACAGATATATACGGATGTTTGCGTATATATGGAGTGGTGAAGTGGACTCGTCCGTTTATCTCGTGTATATCTGAAATTCATTACTGTCAAGTCTTTATGACTGACATTTCTCCTCAGAAAGGGATACTTGGTGATACATCCTGCACCCCTTGTTTACTTCACAGATCAGCTACAAATATACAACTACCATGACCGGGTAAGGCCGACTTAATAGTCAGAGGGTTAAAAATGATATTAGACTAACTGTAAAATAAATTATTCTGTAAAAAATAAAAATTCTATGAATTATAAAATATTAGATGTACAAAATGTATTTACAATAAATTATCATATAGTGGATCAACCATTTTAATTAAATATAATTACTTACTTATCTATAATATATTAGAATATTTATCTCAAATTCAATAAATTAACCAGGCTAGATTACATTTGAAAAATCTTAAAAATAATACTTTTTTATACTATATTTATTTGAACTGTTATTTTTTTTATAATTTATTACAATAACTAATTTATATATATTTTCAAATGACGTTAAAAGTTAAGAAAAGTAAATTATTAATATGTTGAACAAATCAAAACTTGTTTTTTAAATATACCACTAAATTGATAATTAGAAAAGAATCACAAATTTCGGCCACTATCTCAATTTAAAAAGTTCTTAATCTTAGTTTAACAATTTTTTTATTTGGATTATTCCAAATTATAGTTTTTTTAAGTTGGGAGCAAATTCTTTTAAAATTAATAAAAACAGAGTATTGTTCAATAAATTATAATAATAAAATTATTAATTGCGATTAAATAATAAAAAGGTAAAAAGGAATAGTAATAAGAATAGATTATTAGTATAATTGAATCTAATTTAAACAACAGTTTCTTATCCTTAATATTGAACTGAGGTAGTCTAGCAAGGAAGAATATGATTTATGTACAGGAGAAAACGAGAAATCATAGGAACATCTCTTGCAGAGCTTATTACTTATGACGCACAAATGTTTACAACCTAACGGGTTCTACGATTTATTGATGTTTTATAAAGATAATCAAATTTTTAAGTGATATTATTTGTTTTCATATACGATATAGCGAGAATAAAAAAAAATCTGTCTTAATCAAGCGCAGTTTTATGAGGACTTTTTTTTTTTTAAATGTTCGTGTTAATATGTTTGCAAGTCAGTTTACAAATATGGAAATGGCACTAGAACTTGTAAAAGATTTTCAAAAATAAAAAGTGCTTGAGATTTTATTCCATATAATATGTGGTATGTACAAATATACTTTTCCATTTTCATTAATTTCACAATGACACAAAGTTCGTAGTTTGTGGTGGTATGTGGATTATTATGATCTGTGCAGGAAGCAACAGGACGAATGTTGTAGGAAACATTTCTTTAATAATCACATTCACACACTAAACAATTACAAACACAA
>JAPMOR010089750.1:254072-267089 GCA_026543865.1 Argiope aurantia | reverse complement strand
CACACACACACACACACACACACACACACACACACACACACACACACCACACACATGTATATTATTTTACATTAAATTACCAATAGATATTTTGCCTCAAAAGTTCACCAACAATATTATATTGCACTGTAGTCGCAATCTGATATAAAGGTCACATTTGATGATCCTTGTTTACCTGGAAGTCTACTATAAGCCGTATTATTCCTCAGTCCATTATTTACTACCCTAATAAGGAAGATTAAAGTATTTATTTTATAGCTTTGGAAGAATTTTATGGCTGTTTCAGTAAGCAGCTATTTCAGTTCTGATGACATCGAAGGTGCCTTACACCCATAAAAATGCTTTGTACTTAAGAAAAATATACTGTTTTCGTAATATTATTATTTTTATCACTTAAAGTAAAATAAAATTAACGTAAAATACATTATTTATTGACAAGAAAAAAAAACTATATATTTTTAATAATAGATAAATTCAATACAAAACTGAATTTCACAATAAAAAAACTAACACAAACAATTTATTAAAGTCAATCCTACTATAGGGACGATTAAAATATAATTTGACATTTTAATGATTCGAAAATTCATTTTAATGTGATTCAACTAGTCAATTTATTTTTGTTAATAAAAGATTCAAATAAAAAAATGTACTCTTTTCTAATCTCAAGAAAGTCTCTATGCTTAAAAAATTTGACAAATGCAATAATAGTTAAATATTAAAAAATAAATATGTAAATCTTAATTTTAAACACACCCACCCACCTACACACAAGAAAAAAAAATTTATCATTAAATATAATAAATATTTATTTAAATGATAACTAACCAATTCGAAATGATTGCGTATGAAAACTGAGCGGAAAGTTCATAGCAAAAAGGAAGAGAGGAGAAGATGATGAGTGTTGCTTGAATTGACACAAGTTTCTTGTTTGCATATTGCCCCTTTTTTGTAGTTTTTCCTACAATATGGACTGATCAAAATTTTAAAGTCTCGTTACTGTTTTTTTCCAATTCGTGGATAGATATCTATAAATTCAATATCTTGTAGCTACCAAAAGAATCTTTATTCCCGACTCACAAGTAGGTCGCGATTTGTACATTGGAAATTACTGCTATAGATGGTATCCTGTATAAATAGTTTTAAAAACATGCATTCAATTTTCCAGAATTTTTAAAAAATCTGGCATGGTTGTAACTGCGTTGATGCTAGATAAGAAAGATTCTACCGTAATTTGATTTCAAGAACAATGGAGAAATGCTTTATCTTAAAAAATGATTAAATAAGAAAAAGAATGGTAATCAAATGACAATTAATTTAAAATTCATAAAAATGCACAGTTTCTTTAAAAAATATTCAAATATAGTTTTCAGTGGGGAGCGAAAATATATTATCTTACGAAAAAAAAAATCTCATTCAAGAGGGCATATTTTCAAAAAAAAAAAAAAATCATTTGAAATGAATCAAAAAGCCTTAGTGTTCGATTCGATCATTGGCCTACACACTTTTCTGCTCGTAAAAAAGAAATGGTGTATTTTTTCTGAACGTATAGCTACAAGCATGAAAAGCTCTTGTAAAATTCATGCAGGGGACAAAAACGCATTAAAAAGAGAGAGAAATACGTAAGAAAAAAAAAGGAAGAAAAAAATCTCTTCGTTCGATTAACTGGCAGAAATCACGCCAACAGAGTACAAAGGTGATGTCAGACGACTTACGATTTCCACAGAAATTCTTTTTCTCGAGGAAATATTTCTTTGTTCTTTCAGCGAATCTATTAATCATTGTAGATGAATGAACTAATGTGCCTAGATTATATACTTTTTAATAAAATTTGTTTTTAAACGTCAAGAATAATAAGAAACTATTTAACATTTATTTCTATACATTTATACGAAGCATGATTAAGCCGCAAAATATCTTTTTCTTAAATGTTTTGATATTTTTGGAGTTGATATAAAAACTATACTGATAATACTGTTTGATATAAAAACTGAACTGAATTAAAAAAATGCTACTTAAAATTTATTTCCATTTATTTATACGAAATATAAATAAACTGCCAAAATGGCTTTTTAATTTTTTTTAATATGTATGGAATAATAACGAAACCTTGTTGAATCGAGACACTACTTAAAATTTATTTTCATATATTTATGCAAAGTGCGATTAAGTAAAAAAATCGTTTTTTCCCTCAAATAATTCGTAACTTCTAAATAATTTTCCTTTCATATGTTCTATTTTCTCTAGAATTAAGATGCCTTTTTTGATTCCAGATTAAATTTTGCTTTTAGTAAAATAATTTTTTTAGTTCTGTGCCAATCTTTTTTATTGAAATGTAAAGGACCAATAACAATGAAGTAGTGAAATTCAAAGTTTTGTTTAATGTAAAACCTGATAAAATGCTCTACATATTTTGGGAAAACTTTTTCTTACTACGTGCACTCTGGTAAAAATGTTACTCCAGAAAAACTTTAGCTTCATCTGAATTTCTCATTTATATAAGGCGTAATAATTTCTGAATTTCTTTTGAAATTTTAGACAGTATTTTTTTGAAAATTGGAATTATTATTCTTTAAATATTTGTATAGGGATTGTGAACTGTACAAAAAGAAATTGTGTTCTCCAGTTCACCTGATTTTTTCAGAAATTTGTCTTCTTGCATTATTCAAACATCTTGACTTGTTTCAATTATTTTTGCTATAAATAATCATATCTCCAAAAGAATATTCATTACAATATAGCTAAAATTTCATTTTTAAAATGATTCTCAAGATCTCTTCTGAATTTTCTATCTTAACAATTTAATCATTCATAGGAAAATTCCATAATTTCAGTGTATGATCGATGAGTAAAAATTAATCTCTTTTAAAACTATACAAGCAAAGATATAACTTCTTTTAAAGAATTTAATTAAATGTCGACATTACACAAACTGAAGTTAAAAAATTCTTAGAGATATAATTTTTCCAGGAATAACTGCGGGTTCAGAACATAAATTTTAATTTAGAGTTTTAGTAAAACTTAAAAAATACATAACCATACATCCTGAGATGTCGTTCAGAAAAAACATATCTTAGATGAATGTATAAAAAATAAAGTACAAGTTCATGCATTAAAAATTGAGTTTTTTGAGCGCAGGGTTTCGAATTTTTAACAACTACGAACACAAGCTTTTAATTAACATCACCGAGCAAGGCTCTCGCCATTTCAGTTTCGTTTTATGAAATATAAATTAAGTACCTTGTTTTGAAACTCCATTCTTTATAAATATTTCTTAAATCTTAACTATGATTTTTAGAGGCCGGTTATTAAGCTAATTAATTCTAAAAGAAAACTGATAAACAACTGACTAATTAAAAATGTGAAAGATGTAATTCAGTAAAGTTCTAAGTAATTGGCAGATTAAATCTTCAGATATTGTCATTAAAATTAAAAACTTCTATTTTTTTAAGGAGGACCCATTGTTAGAAAATTAGAATTTCAGTTTTGACCGAATTGTTAATAACAAAATTAATTTCATGAAAGAAAGTTTGCTTTTTAAATCCTTTAAACATTGTTAAAAGTGAGCAACTTTGTTCACAAGTTGTTGAAAGGATTTTCGCCATTATATGAACGAAAAGAACGTGAATTTTTTCCTCACAATCATTTTCAGAAATAAGTATTGCTGGAAACAAACTCTCTTAATATCTGTTATAGTCTGACTCTGGCGAGTTGGTGGATATTTAAAAATCGTATGATATCAGACGAGTTCATTTTTACACTTAGGAAACTTTTATAATTTCCCCTCCGGCAGAGTTTTTGCTTCAAAGAAAATCCATTGAGTTCATTCAAATCGCCTTTATTATATTCCTATTATTCTTCCGTGACTGACTCTCTGTTTCATACTTTTCTCCTGTCAGCAAATGCACTTGTCTACATTTTGTCGAAAGTCATTCGCAACTCGTCAGAGCATCGTTATATTGATATGGATTTTGTGAGTAACCAAATTTTACTAGAATGAACTTACTCGAAAATTCCAACAATGGAAACTTCAGTATAAGTGCTATACCTTGTTTGTCAAGAATCGGTTCTAATTCATCATGTATAGCACGATAATTAATGATTCTATGTTTTTTTTTTATCTGAAACCTTGGCCGAGATTAAAAATGATACGAGTGTAAGCTTTTCAATATCTAAACAGTTTCATTTCCTATTGAAATGTACCTACATAGAAAATGTTTTTATTTCTAGTTGTCCACACCATTTGTACTGTTTTCTAAAAAAAAATGTATAGCAGCTATTTTACTGGCTTAGTGTCTCAAATTCGCTATCCAAAACTGGCCTCTAAATTTGTTACCGGAGATGTTCCGGATAAAAGATAGAAGTTTCTATACCGAATTTAAATAAATAGCTAGTATTCATAGAGGGGGAAAATATCAAAAATTATAGATATTAGAGACTTATCAAATGAATTATAAACTGCAATGATTAATTAGATCTGGTGCAAATCGAAAACGAACAACAATAATGAAAAATAAATTTCATTAAAAAATTTTGAATAAAATTATTGAAATTCCAATTAAGTATATATTATATAGAAGGAAAAAAATATCAAAATTTTAAATCAATATCTGCATTAGTTTTTTTTAAGGAAAAATTATACTTGTTGAAATAAAAAAATTGGGCCATTGAAAGATGTCGTTAAGCATTTTTTTATCAGTCGGCATCTTAGGGAAAAAATCTACTCTAAAAGAGCTGATCTACAATTTCAGATCTTTAATAAAAAGCGTCAAAATAATCAAATTTCAAAAAAAGCAATCAAGTTTAAACTTTTTAATGTTTTTTTGGCAAATTCTAAATTCTAAAAAATTATTAAAAGGTAGGAATCGCAAGTGTAACAGTTTTCGGAAAAAGAATTCAAGGGTAGAAATCATAAGTAAGACAAAATGCTAAGTTCAAATTTAATTTTCACCAGTTTTCTTGAAAATCGACCTTTATAAAAGCATTTAAAATAGTAGAAGCACTTTTTTAGAATATATTTTTTTTCTTTCCTTGAATTATGACTTATAAAAAGTACTTAAAAGCATTTTTCGACGATTCTCTTTTTTTTTCAAGAAAATCGAATTTTTCAAAAAAATAACTCACATATTAATTTAAAAGTTTTTACCAGTTATTTCCTTTTATAAAACACGAATTTCAGGAATATTCGAAAATTCTACTTAAATTTAAAAAATATAAATATTTTTCTTAATTTTATTTATTTTAAATTTATTAATTAATCCTGATCTAATGAAATTATCACTGCGTTTTATGTCTCAATTTATAGTATTTCATAATATCTAAAACATTCCTCCTTTCCTCTAAGGTTAATAGCTTTTTTTTTTATTTAAATGCGAAAAATCGCTGTTAAAACTTTAACGCTTCTTTCAATCTGCTCCAGTAACATCTTCGTGTACAAATTTAGAGGCGAGTTTTGAGAAATCAACTCAACAACTTATGCCCAGTAAAATTAATGTTATGTATTTTTTCCACATTTCACTATTTTGTGAGGCAATTTGATTGAATTTCGATTTATACGGCTATTTCTAAATCATAACTAATAAATCTAGTGTATTCGAAATGCATTAGTTTCTTTTTCGACCAAATTTAAAGTTTGATAAGGAATAATTTTTCACAAATTTAATTCCTAGTATAGTGAACTACCGTAGATTCTAGGAAAAGGTTACATTTTGCAAACTTTTCCTAGAATTTAATGGCAATGATTTAAAATAATTTCGATTCGTCTGAAATTTAGATGAAATATTTCAAAGTGCAATTCAATTCCTATACTTAGTTATTCATGAAATTTTCGAGAATTGCATTTAAATTTAAAATAATGTGTGTATGAAACATCAAATATGAATAACTTCAATGTTATAAAAGCAAATTTCGGTTACTTGAAAGGGTAATAGCAATAACACAAACAAGCATGTTATTTTCAAAATTATACGAAGTTTTTTTTTAACATCGTACCCACGATCTTTTAATTTCGTCCACTAATTCTATTCATATAAATAATATCACAATATTTAAAATAAATGATTACATAATAACAATTTTTCAGCTCTAATAATATTAAATTAACAAATAATATTAATAATAGTTTTCTCAAAAAAATTGAGCAGTTTAATATTTTGCCATTTATTTGTACTTTCTACAAACAACTGTATCTTTCTACTGTATACTGCACATAAATCATATTGCCAGAACAGCATTTACCAACAAAAGTGCAGTGATAATAAACACATTACTGCAGATATTTGATGTTGGTTTGCAAGAAGCTATTAGAAAATTTAAAGAAATTTAAGTAAACTTTAAGAAATTTAAGAAAATTTAAGTAAACTTCATAAATATTCACTTTTTCCTAATACTCCTTAAGCTTTTAAAGTTACTAACTTTCTAAGAATTATTAGATTATGTTCTTGTGGCTGATTTAAATGACCATGTTTTAATAAATTGCTTATTTTTGCTGCGACGTATTTTATACCCAGTGACCTTTGTCGAATTCTAGACTTAACATTTTAAAATTTACGACTTTATTTAAATTGATTAATTTGTAGGTGGTTTAACAATTAATATGATAACCCAAATGTTTGGAGAAGATTAAATTGACTTTTGCTTCATTACCTAATCGATAAATCCGTCTTCAGAAAAAAAAAGTAAAAAGATGAAGATAGATTGCAAATTAAGCAGCAAGCCTGAAAATAGTTTTCTTTCTCTCTCTCTTTTTTAATGGAGGAGAATGGAGTTTTCATTGGAAAAAAGGGAGTAAATTGTATTTAAAACAGCAAGGAATATAATGGGATAAATTCATATGACATCACAGTCACATGACAGACATAAGTAATATTTTACATTATGCTCTAACGTCTCTCTCTCATTTGCAAGATTTTAAATGGATGAGAAAATTAAATTGGCATGATGGTTAACATAAAATGATATGATTCCATTACCTGCTTTATTAAATTAGCAACAGTTTTCTCGTTAGATTCGGGATTAAAAGCTTAAATTGTTAATATTATAATAGACCATAAGTCAAATTTCATCTGTTGCGCTTGTTGCGTTTTTATCGATTTCACATGTTGTAGAACCTACAAACAGGCAAACTTCCTGTAGATAGATTTCGTCCAATGTTTAAAAGAAAAAGTTCACAATTTCTTACCAGATTCCATCTGCTAAATTTATTTATCGTATTTAAACCACACACACACACATACAATGATGAAATTTTTTTGACATCGATTAATAAACATACAACCATATACTGGTGTATGAATATACGTAATACCTTCTTTCCTTAACTTAAAAAAATCACTTACTTCTTTTAAAAATTAAATATCAATTTATTCAAAATATTTTCTCACAAAAACCACAACTTTTATCACCATTCGAGAGAAAAAAAAAAAAGAGCTTAGGGAAAAATTTTGATTGTTGGTCGTAATTTAGTTATCAAATAGTTATCAAGCCAAATTTTGATACCTACTTGGGAATTGAACCTTTCTCAAAAAAGGGCATTCAGCACGGAAAAAAAATAAATAAAATTGATAGTATCTTGGAGGAGCAACATCAGGTGAATATGCAGGGAAGGACAATACATCCCTGTCAAATCTTACTAAAGTTGCTTTCACTGGTCTGGCAACATATGGAGAGCATTATCTTCTTGGAAAACAACCTTGTTCTGTCTTTCGCAGTACTCTGGATATACCTCCTTTAGTCTTTCGTTCAAATTAATCAACTGTTGTTTATATCTTGTACTATTGATAGTTCCCTTATATAATGCCGAAACTGCCGAAACCACTCTTTGTAAGTTGGGAATAATGTAACAGAACTTCCCGCAAATACTATTGTTGGGCACAAAACTATTTTTCTAAGTTAAAATTAAAAAAAATATATTAACCAGAGGAAACACAATTATTTTTAAAGGTTGTTGTCAAACTTGCCAAATAAAATTCGCCCGATTTATTTGCAGGCAAGCTATACTACTGACGTTATCGATTATAAATGGGCTGAGTCATATTTGCATATATAATATATGCTGTTTTTATGCGATATTTCTTAAGAAAATATAACAAAATTTGATGATTTAGAATGATTTTTTTGAACCCGCTGTCAAGACTCGATGTTCCAACTTATTATAGTGGGAATATATGCAGTCGAACTCTTTCTTTATTGCGTTCTTCTCTCTTTTTTTTGGGAAACAAGGATCCGTGACTTTTCCTCATAACCGTACCTTCCCACTTACAATGTTCAATATTTCCGAACATCAACAAACTGGAGTGTCATTGTCTTCTTGTCTCTGGAAGAAAGATACTTCGGTCGCGTGTGCAAGAAAAATGGGAAGAAAGAAACGTCAATGGATGTAAGGTTGGGGAAGAACTTCGTCAACAAATATTGTTTCTGAAAAGGGTTCGCGATAGCACATATTTTTGAATCATGAAAATAACTAGATAAAAATGTAATGCGTGTAAGGGAATAAAAAATCGTTTTTGTTGAAAAAAAGCACGGGCAGAATCAATTTGCTGAGTGAAATTCATGAAAGAAAGCGAATGCTTAGATCAGTGGAATAAGTTGATCTTCAAAAGAATGTTAGATGAGCTTTGAAGAATAGTTAAATATTGGTATTTGTGTAGGATAATTTTCTCTTTTAAATACACTTTAGTACCAACGTTAATTTTTTATTCTGTCAGTCAGTCCCAGTAATTTTGTTAATTAAATTCAATCTTTTCACCCTTGAGTATCGTTACCTATTTTAAATAAACATAAAAGATTCAATTATCTTTCTTCTACAGTTTTCGAAGATGAAAGGAAACTTTGCTCGCATTGCAAAATATTATATATCAAAAATTAAATATGTTTGATATTCAGTAGTCTGTAAATCCGCTTATCAGCAAGGAAGGTCAAGTTGCCAATGTCGTCTTGCTTTTCCCGCCGGGGGAGGGGCACCTGGAAATGAGGATGAAAAACTGGTGGCCATGGTGGTTGGTTCTCGCCACCCTGGAGGGTACACGAAAAGGTGGGGGTCTGGCTCCTCCCATCGATGATGGGACATACTTTCTTAGGAAAGAGTTGTACCGTGACCGGTGATGGCCCTTAGGACTCAATTACAGTTCTCGCCAGTGTTGCTGTAGCGGCGGTCCAGTCATACAGTATTTATTATCTGTGTGCCTTCGGGAGGGTCGGTGAGTCAGTGATATGAAATGTCGTTTTGTTTTCTCGTATTCATGGTACAGAGAAAGCACTAAAATTCGAATTCGAAATGTTGACAAATCTTTACGATTTAGACCTTTCTGAGTTCGAAAAACATATTTTTGGAAAATGTCCGTCTGTGTGTGACAATGATAATTTAAAAACGTTTTGAGCTAGATGGTTGAAATTTTTTATATGGTTTTTACAACAAATTTGCAGATTTTTATCAAATTTTAAATATAGTCCATTCAGAGGAAATTCGTCTATCCGGCTGTACGAGTATAAGTCAAGACGACAACTACAAAACGAAGAGAATTAGATTGACAAGTTTCGGTGCACGGAATGAACATTAATAGTATAGACGCCTGTTAAATTTTGAGCTAAATCCAACAAGACTTGATTTATTTCGTTCTGTATTTTCAGAAACATGTAAATGCGCTAACTTAAATACATAATGACTTAAATATATCAAATTTGGTATGGAATTTTGTGACTACAAGTGCAGTTTTGCGTCAAAACTTACTTCCAATCGGTTGAGAAAGTTGTGTCTAAAGCACAAATTTTATTTTTGGATATTATTAGCGGTATGCCAGGGATTAATCACCAAATAACTCGCCAAGGATGACACGATAGTTTCAGTAAAATACTAAATTCACGCCAAAAGTTAATATTCTATAACTATTGTGCGCTAATGCCGTGCAAGGCGTGCTCTCGCATGATAAGCTTATTGCAGAGTATGCGAGAAAATTTTGAGGAGACCATCCCCGCTGATTTGTATTTACGATGTGACATTCGTTCGAGATATGAAAAAATATCTACTAAAAATTTACTCAAGTTTTTTTGGGGGGAATTTTAAAGAAATTTAATTATACTATATGAGTACTTTACACTCTGAGGGAGGGTAATGTTAAGATTATCGTTTATATTATTTGTTAAAATAAAAAATAAATACAAATTATGTTAGATTGGTGTACTAAGAAAATGACTGTGAACAATTCCTTGAAGAAGCTCGTCTAATGTCTTTACAATTTTTTTTGAACTAATTCAGTTGACCAACACCAAGAATGTTCCGATAGTTGAACTGTTTATTTAACTTGATTTGCTTCATGTTTTTAAAGATGTCATTTTATATTCAGTTTTTTACTCATTTACTTATGTGCTAGAACTTAGAAATATCGTACCTTTTTGTATTCTCGTGACGATTCTTTATTTCAATACTTTTTGAACTAAATTATCATTTGATCAATTAATTAAATTTTGATTCCAAACAAGGGTCTACTACAATTTTAAGATTTCGTGATCCACCAGGCATTTTGAAAATGTGGAAAAATCTTTTCATATTTGAAACATTCACACTTTTGCGAAACCACCGTGGTCTACGGAGGGCAAGGCATTTGAGCACTTATTTAAACAATTCAGATACGAATACAGTTAAATTTTCCTTTAATCAATCATTTATTAATCTTCAGAACCATTTATTAAAAATATAATTCTTCAGTTTAAAATTAATTGTCTGAAACCTGTGATTATTTTGTTACTGTAAAACTGTATTGTATTCTAGAAATATTATACACCTTAGTTTATATCATACTCTTTCCTTTACTATAGTAGCATACCAACTTCTCTAGCCGGTCGTACGCTGAGTTTCGTCATGCAAGTCTTGTATAAGACTCAGTATTTCAGGACTTTATTAACTTCTAAGAAATTTTCATGTTTTCTTATTTTTGCTGCAATCGATAAGGTATTAAAATTATAATACTAGTAATTATATTTTTACATTACTTAAACTGACAGACTTAAAAATTTATATCTTAATACATAATAATAATGCTTGAACTATTAAAATCGGAAATTTCTACAGAAGGTACGGTGACCAAGTGAAGATTTATATGTTCAATTTTTAGTTTTTATTATCTCATTTTTTTAAAGGAAATAAAAGTTTTTTTTTTACATTTACTCATAGCATTTTCATGTATTTTTAAGCTTTATATTGCTGAGAGTTTTTTTAAAATTCCGTTTCTTTTTCTATCTCCTCGAAAGAATTCCTATTATGTGGTTCTGTGAGATTAAAGATACGGCGAATTTGATCTTTTCTGCTAGCGTTAACAACTTTAATTGAAAATCGATTGAGCTTAATTATCGCCTGGGGTATTTTCTTTCTATGCAGCCGTGTCTACTCATAGGGGAGAAAAATTTGTCTTTTTTTTATAAACTGAAAATAAAACTAGTATGAAAATCTGTGATACTTAGTTTACATTTGATAAAAAAATGCACGTTTCTTCTTTATTAAAATACAGTTCAGGCTTATATGCCAATATTTTGCTTTTAACATTGCTCGCTGTTTAGTGTGGAATGTATTTCATATTCTTGAGCCATAATCAGAAAATAACGTCTCTTGTTTAGCATCACACTTTCCAAACTCTCTTCGACATCAGAGAATTCTTGATCTTAGAAGACAAAATATTAGGCCAATCTTCAGTCTTCGCAACACTCAAATGCCTTCTTAAATGCCAATTTTTTTATGAAACGCTTTCTAAATTAGCATTTTCAAAACAAAAGGAATGAGCATAAGTAACAATTGCAATGAATTAGTGACTGAAATTCTGAGCGCTTTTTTAATTTTATTTTTTATAAGATTTGATATGACTGGTCATTATATCAATAATCAATATAAGATGATTCAACTTCAAAATTTTAGATAAAATCATTACTAAAATGTCATAATGATGTGTTTCATGGAGAGTAGATATCATAAGTAACCATCCAAAACGTTTCACTGCATTTGAATGAAGAAATAACAAGCAAATTAGTTTTTTTGAAGGCTAATTTGCTCAGATGATAAAAAGAGCAAATCAAAAATCTTGGCTCTTTAGAGGACGCGTGGTTAATTTAAAATGACGGTCATGCTTTCATTGCATTGAATAATTATGTACTAATGAAAATTTTATATTATTAGCCATATTGTTTATTTTAGTATTGGATTTAGTTTCTTCCACAATATACGGCTTATGTGCCGTACGGCAGTACGGCACATAAGCATTTTGTGCTTTATAGTTTCGTAAAGAAGGCCGTGCATAAGTTTTGGACATTTGTGGATTGTTTAAAATCTTTAACGAAATTCATTCATGCAAAGACTGTCTCAAACTGCACACGCCCTATTTACTTCGAGACAGACAAGCATACTTCGTATAAGTAGATTCCGCATAAAATTTTTAACAATTTAAATTTATTGTTAAGATTTTGAATCTTATCGCTCTAGTTCACACTATTTTCGAGTTATCGTGCTCTCAGACAGACAGACATAATTTCATGTTTGCATTTTCCAGACTCAGTGAGGTCTGAAACATGAAGGTATGAAACATGAAACGAGGTATGAAACATGAAGATACATCTAATTTAAGACTGTACTAATGCAGAGACAATGTTTATTTTCTGTTTTTTTAATCGTTAGGCTCATTAAAACCAGTTTTATCTTGTTTGAATATCATTTAGTATGTTGAACAAACAATAATTTTGATGGTTACTATTGTTTCTCACAATTAGCAGTTGCTTTGGTACGTTTGGTAGTGATTTAAATAACTTTTGCTGGTTTCACTGGTTTAGATAGCCTTAACTTAGGACATATATTTAATTTAAGTTACTGTTAAATGGGAAAGCATTTAGCTGTTTTATCTCCCTTTGTAACAGAGTATGTTGATTTTACTCTCACATACGTGAAAACACAAAAAATTTCTCTCGTATACGTGAAAAAAATAATCACACACATACACACACACACACACACACACACACACACACACACACACACACACA